>OX467285.1:33962243-34071041 GCA_950108345.1 Malthinus flaveolus
AAAGGGGCCAGCCTCAGGGGAAAATAATAATAAAATAATAACTTCAATCAAATATTACTCAAAAGGGGTAGCAGTAATAAAAATTTTTTTTCTACAAAACTTACTTATTTTTTTGACATCTTTTCAACGATGCCACTTTTGCCCTATGGTGCCATTTGAAATTATGGAGTTCTTGTCATTCTGCTATAAAATTGTTTGACCCAACTCTTTACGACTAACCGTTCTTGAAAAAAAAGCCTGTTACGGGTGGTCTGGTTCACCCTGTATAATCTGCATAAGTGCGTATAGAGAGACGATTCAAAAAAGTTTAGAAAATTCCTATATGAGTGGTAAGTGGTAAGTGCTTGGATTTAAAACATTAGTCATTACCTCAGTTAATACTAAGGATAAATCAATTAGAGGGTGCTAATCTACGCCTACAGGATATGCTAATATTTGAAATTTAATTAATGGTATCTAGATCAATGTTTCTGGAATTCTAAAATGCAATGGGGTTGAGCGCATTTCAAGAACTATTTTTGAAGTTTAAGAGTAAGAGAGATGTTGAAGTACTAAAAGTTTAAAGGTTCTGAATAATCTTATAAACCTAAAAAATAACAAATCAAAGAGATGGTCTATACAAAAAAACGAATTTAAAAAGATTCTAAAATATTTCCATTGAAAATCAATAATATCTTTAGTAATTTTCGCTATTGATGGTGGCCGGTTAAATTTTCTTCTCGCTTATATCGGTCATTTTAATAATGAAATTTTTATTCTCGCGCTACAAATTTGTAGTTAATTTGATTGCATTTTTATTACTCCTTCGTACTATTTAGTTAAATTAGGTTAGGTTTTAAACGTTAATTTTTGTTAGCAATTATCCAGATTATGCCGCGTCCTAAATTAAACTTAATTAAGGTTAAAGTTAAAAATAAAAAGGTGGCTAAAGAGTTATAGTTTTGTTGGTTATTAAAAATATAATTTTGAGAGCTAACAATTATCTGCCAATAATTTTAAGGTCAACAGATTACATCGTTTAAAACTAAATTTAATAAATACTTGGCATTAAATCGATTATTTGAAAAAATCGCAACTCGCGTAGCAGTCATTTGTGTGACTCAATTGAAGAGTTAATGAAAACACGCAATTAAGCGAAAATTATGAGAAATTTCCAAACTTAAAATAGGGAAGAGGTGCTGGTTCTAGATGGCACAACTTCAAGCAAGGAGAATTGAAACAGTACCTGAGCTGTCTACTTAAGGGGTTGTGGTTCGTTCAAATTGTTGATCAAGTTCTAAACAGAATAATTGATGGTTAGCTTCTGAATCAAAAAACTGGGGAAAGGACCTGAAACCATAAATGCAAAAAGATACCCACAGCTTGTCTATTTAAAAGCAATATTGCTGACAAAGTTCTAACAAACGATGATTAGGAAACATGAAAATCTACCTTAGCACAACAGAACTGTCACTAAAATTGCAGTATTCTTTCCATATTATCTTGGCTATTTGATATTTTATTGTAAATCGAAAGAGTTTGAATAAATAATCAGCTTATTAGATTTGAGAGTTTTGCATTAATTTGCGTAGGTATTTATTTTGCAAGCCTCATCAAAAACATATTTCTGCAAGTGGTGCTTTCGAAAATTTATTTTGGCTCTAAACTAGAAATATGTTAAAATTCGAGCTTTGATTAAATAGAAGCCAAGTAAATTGCTTTAAAAACCATGTGATTATTTTTAATGATCAATTAAAAACATACACCTACGGTAGTTAAATGTTTTCTAAATAAACCTGGCCAAATTTTAATTTGTGAACTTTACTTTATAGAATTTGCCTTTCAATTTAAGAAAATATTTGTGCTCACAATGTGATCGTTAACTTTTCCAAACAAAACATAAAGAAGGGGATTTTATTCCAATAAGGCATTCCCACGCGAAACCTTTTAAAAGACAAAATTTTCCTTAGTAATGTAACCACCTACGGCTTTATCAACCGACACATCAAGAACAACGAGCGAAAGTTGCGGAAACCGTAAAAAACGTATTGTGGCAATTGTAAAACTTGAAAAGCGCTTGTGTAGAACAAATAATTTGACAAAATTAGGAAAATATTAAGGCAAGTATGACTAAAACCTTTTGCTTTGTTTTCAAACCTTTGATGTTCGAGAAGCTGCAAAAAAATATTTTTTAATAGCTCCAGAGCTTTTGCCATACTCGCTCACTTATTGAAGCACTTTTAATAAGGCGAAATACATTTAAAAATTGGGTTTTAGGTTACAAAAAAAATTTATTGGTAAATTACTAACACTGTTTCGAACATAAATTGTTCTTCGTCGGAGAAAAATAGGCCAGTCAGTAGAGGGTTTCTACGATGCAATAAAAGGTGTAGAAGCTTTTATTTTTTTAAATTTTTTATATGGGTGTAAACATGTAAAAAACAAAAATGCTAACACCGGCGACCTCGGGAGACTTTTTGGCACCCAAAAAACCAAAAATTTTAGGACTTGCTTTGTTTTTTCGCCTATAACTTCTAAACGGTGCATCTTAACGAAAAAGTTTCTATATAACATATAAATATCATTAAATTCTGCGTCGAATGAGTACCAACACTTCATAATTCGGTCAAGTGGTATGGTTGAAAACCGCGGTCAAAAAACGACGATTTTTTTCAACTTTTTCAAAATTGACATATAGCATTATATATGAGTCTGCAGTTTAGAAATTAGTACTCTAAGAGAAAAACTTATTAAATGAAAGTTGTAGAGCATCTAATTCTGCGTTCACGTGTACAAAAATTTTTCAATTCGGGCAAGGATAGCTCTTCAAATTGGCAATATTCTGATGTCCGACAATTGGTATAGTAGGAAAATAGTCCAATCGAATAAGGATTTTCGGTCAGAATAATTTCTACGAAGCTGGATTTTGGTATACACGTGCATTAAGATGTCCCAAATAAGTATATCACAAAATCAGAAAAATTTCGGAGGAGCAATTTGAGATATTCAAGGTCAAAGGTCACAAAAATTGTTTTTTGAAAATAACTCGCCTCCTATAGATCGTACGTTGATGAAGGTTATTATAAAAGTTATAGAGAACATTATTAGCTACAAGATTGGTTATATTCATTTTTATCATAAGTTTAACTCTTTTTGAGATATTGCGCGGAGAAGATAAGGCTGTATAAACTGCGGAGTAAGACGCGTAAGTCTTATAAAAGGAGTCGGCCACTAAACTTAACGACTGATGGATAATGTGGGACTGCATGAAGTACAATAAAGGATGTAATTAAAGATTTATGAAAGTAAAAATGGTGTTAGGTCTCGTCTTGACCTATTGCAAAGTAATTTAAAGAACAGATTGTTCGAAATTGTGACACTTAGTAAGCGCGCTATTCAACTTCAAGAGTTTCTTATAGACGACTAAGAGGCACGTTAAAGATTTCTCATATTACATCACATAAAATAAAGACGTAGTTGAAGGTTTTTTAGAAACAAAGAGGTGCCAGGTTCCCCCTTTTCATTTTATGAAGAAGTACAAAAAAGTTTTTTTCGAAATTGTAAAATTAAGAGGCGCGCTATTAAGCTTCAAGAGCTCTTTATTCACGATTTAGAGGCACGATAAAGATTTCTTATATCACATCAGATAAAATAAAGACGTAGTTAAAGATTTTTTAACAACAAAGTGGTGCCAGGTCCCTCCTTTGCATTTTATGAAGAATTTTAAAAAAGTTTTTTTCGAAATTGTAAAATTAAGAGGCGCGCTATTAAACTTCAAGAGCTTCGTATTCTTAATTAATAATTAAGAATAGTTTAAATTGTTAAAAAATATTATTTGCACAACTTCAGCATAGCACAGGTTTTTTTAAACTGTGGTGTTTAAATTTCAAACTGGAAAAATGGTCAACATGCCAAATCTTTGAAAAGGTCGCTTCAATAAAACAAATTTAACAATGCAATAAAACAAAACAATCACCTATTAAATATTAACAAAATACCAAATGAAAAATTGTGTCTTTAAAATTTGGTAGGTCAATATTTTTTAAACAAACGAGCGTCTTGTTTTTTTTGTCGTAGTTTTCCTCTATTTTCGTATAATACGATATATTATGCCTACTAATAATTAGGTTAGGGAAAAAGGGTGCAGAAATAATCATCTCTTGGTAAGTTAGTCCTAAATTATTTTTTTACAAAAATACCGCGCAAATAAGCAAATTTTGTGCGTTTTAGAAAAAATAAGAATGAAAAGAGAAATTAGGAGTGTAATGGAAGCGTCTGCTACAACAAATGACGGTTTTAAAGCTTCCAGTTTTGCGTCATTTAACACAGTACGTCTAATTAGCACCAAAGGCAATTTTTTATACTTAGAGGTTAAGCGAATTTAATATTTTCTCTTGAAGGTAAGTAAAGGAAAGTTTAAACTGCATCCTTTACCCTAACCAAAGTTTTGTAAAAAACAATTAATTATGTAATACTTACCTACTTATGTTAGTTATTTTAATGCATCTATGAATGAATAACAAGGAACAGGGTATTTTAAACTACAATAGGCTCAGAGAAGTACTGATATTCTATTGGATACCTACAGCGTACCACCTCATAGTGTGGGTCATCGGGGGAACTGTGCTACTGTGCACTTTCAATGTCATTATAACCGCCTGAAAACTTAAGTTTGTAAATCGATCGTCCATTACAATCAACAAAAAATGTGTAGTTCACTCCTTTAGTAAGTGCAGCCCCGGTTGGAATAATAATCTTACTGATGAAAATCGTGCCGAGTTGATGCATGAACTATTCATTTTCATTATTCGTAATAAAGAAAAATATGCAGACGTCTAGCGAGATGTTCTTTTTTTCTTACATTAGAAGCATTTGAAATGTGAATTACCGTTATTTTAATAAAAATAAAATATCCAAACTTAAAAGAAAATGTGGAAATCAAATTTTGTTTTTATTGGAGTAAAAAGTATTCATTAGTCTTTTAAGTAATAGGCACGTCAGAATCGTTAATGGAAACCTTTTACTCACGTTATGATCTTCATCAGCATCATCCATATCTTTATTACGAAAAGATTTTTACTGTATGGTACAGTAAATGAAAAAAATAATAATTCTATGCTCAAATGCAATCTTGAGTATCAAAAAATTTTCTATAGACGAAAATCGATGAGATGATTGTCTGAAGGAAAGTTTTATAAAATCTCCCATTTTCGTCTTCGTTGAGAATGTCGAAAAAATAAATTGATATTGAAACAAAATAAAGCTATAACTTATCAATGGAGACTTATTTAAAAATCAGATGTGTTTCGGAAACGGGCTATTTTGGAGAAGCGGGCGTTTATATACATATAGGTTATGAATGCTATGATTTATGATAATATTATTATGCATGATATACAGTATACAGAGTGTGTATGTTGTTGTGCCTACCCCAATTTCCGACTTCGACCAATGGCCGAAATTTATATCCACAACGCGTTGTTGAGTTCGCCATAATTTTTTAAAGATTATTTCCGTTGAAGTTTCGGATGAGTTTAATACTCACAATGCGTCGTAAGCACATTAGCAAAATCCACGACCCGATCATGTGACTACGAAAATTGAATAAATGACAGATGAATTCAGAGCAACTTTTTGTTTCATAGCTGAATTTGATAATGAAAAAATTAAGAAAAAGAACATTTCTTTCCACTAAGTACTAACCTTAGAACCTATCATTATTATTAACCTCTCTTGGGGGTCGTGAAGTTGATTTTCACCACCTCTTGTTTGCCACAACTTGCAAGTGAAAATTGGATAACAACTTTTGGAGTTTTTTGACTTGTATTTACGTGTATACCGGTGAGAAAACGTTTAGAGATCCGTGAAGGTATTTTTTTAAATTTGTTGTGAAATTTTAAAAGGCTGTAACTCGATAACGTCAAAAGGTCGAGTAGTCCAGTCAATGAGTGCTCAAAAGAGGGGTGTAGAGTGCATGAAATATGCGAGAATTTTTGACTCCAGGGCTTCGTTAGGAGTAGTTAGTAGGTGAACATACTAAAAGTCCCCGCCCCTGGGAAGTGAGCATCCGGGAGGGGGGAGGGAAGATACAATTTTTTGGTTTTTCGATTATATCTCAGAAACGGTACACTCTAGAAAAATATGTTTTATGATTTACTATCAGACTTCATTTTAACCAGCTTTGAGATGGAATAAAGAAATTGTGGATTGGACAAATATTTTTGGGGTTATAGCCAAAAGAGTACCGGCAAACTTGGTTTCATGGAAAAGTGCGACTTACCGCAAATTAGCCAATCTTTGAACGCGTGTCGTTGGCAAGCCCTTGAACCGATTTTAATGCTATATGAGGTCCCCCCCCCCATCTCTCCTCAAACACTACTTTCCAAAACGTTAGAATGAATAATTGTTGACATATGAGACAGGTTGTTGGCAATATAAACGAGAAAATTCGCTCAACATTTCTAACCCCCCCATCACCATTTTAAATTGAATTAATGTTGAAATGTGAGATAAATTGTTATGGGTTGATATGGGAGGAGCGGGGAGGGGTTGTAACAAAAACTTCGAGCTGCGAACACTCATGACTCATTTTTCGACATTTATAGGTTATCATAAAGCTGCTCTAACTTTGGATCTGGTTGAACTAAAATATCAGTGATACACTCAGTTTGAAGGCAATTTAAAATCCTACAACTTTTGTTGGAAAGAATTTCTTCTCAAATGAACAGTAAAAAAGTCCCAAGCGAAGTTTACCAATAAAATTAATTTTTTCTAAAAATAGCTATTTTCTCCAGCTTATATCTCAGAAACCGTAACAGATAGGAACAAAATGAGTTGAATAAATATTGTAGGAAATTTAATTAGCTTTCATTTTTATTTAAAACATATTTTTCTAGAGTGCACCTTTTCCGAGATATGATCAAAAAACCAAAAAATTGTATCTTCCCTCCCCCCTTCCGCCGTATGCTCACCTCCCAGGGGCGGGGACTTTTAGTATGTTCACCTACTAACTACTCCTAACAAAGCTCCGAAGTCAAAAATTCTCGCATATTTCATGCACTCTACAATATGTTTATTGACTGGACTAGGGGCTGTTTATTCACTGTTAAATTAGTCTAGACCTATTTACCCGTTTATCTAAACCAGTCACGTGGTACAATTTTGATGTTTCTTATTGGTCAGAATTATTATGAGGGAGATAATCATAAAAACGTTATTTCATAAATCATTTATTGCTGCGCGTATACAGTGTGTCCGGGGATAGGTGGAACACGGTCGATCTCGCTTATTAGTGATTTTATCAAAAAATGTTACTCTTTGTAAAAGTTTTTGCTTGTTTCAAAATTAATATTCACAGTTTCATTTCTGTAGATTTTTATACAGGGTGGTTTTTATTAGCGTTTCTCTAAAATTATACATCAGTAAACTACTCTTATTTTAAGAGGAAAACAAAAAAGTCATAACAAAAAATTATTCCTACGCCGATTTATTATTCAGATATAAAATTTGAAGCCGATACGGCACTTTTCATATTTTCAAAAATTTCGATGCAACGATGTTTCAAGCTGCGTATTTTGAATTTCGCCAAGGAATTGTAAAGATGTATGAATGTAAGGAGCACTTATATTGAGTAGTAATTATTATTTATTTGTTTGTTTTGATCTCTAATAAAAATTTTTTATGAATTTGTTAATAAAAAAATGTCGGAATCGTTTAAAAATATTAAAAGTACCGCATCGTTTTCAAATTTTATATTTGAATAAAACATGAGCGTACGAATAACTTTTTGTTATGAATTTTTGATTTTTCTCTTCAAAATTTTCCTAGTTTACTAGTGTATAATTTTAGAGAAACACTAATAAAAACCACCCTGTACAAAAATCTGCAAAAATGATATTGTGAATATTAATTTTGGAACAAGCAAAAACTTTTACAAAGAGTAACATTTTTTGTTAAAATCGCTAATAAGCGAGATCGCCCGTGTTCCACCTATCCCCGAACACACTGTATTAATTAATTTTTATAAATGAGGAGAAATAAACTCCCGAATAACTATTCGTATATAAAGTAATAATAATTCGTTTGGTTACAACGACGGTTACACAAATTATCTAATAATATAACTTAATTTACATAGTAGGAGTAGGTAACTAAAAATTAATAGCGAAATATAGTACATATTTGGAAGTTTATTACAAGATGGATATCTCCGCCCAAAGGGTAATAAAAGTGTACGGATTTTCTAATAAACTTTAGATGACCAGAAATTTACGCTTTCGTGAAGTTTATTGTGTATACGCCACCAAAGTGTTCTCTTTTTTATTTAAAAATCGATAAACATTGACTATCTTAAATTTTTTTTTAATTAAAATTTTTAATAGTTTAGGGGTCTTCCAAAGAAATATTTTGATGTACGTACCTACCCTCTCTTTTCTTGAAAAGTTCCGATGTATATGACAGGTATTAATAGGTACATATTTTTAATTTAAAACGTGAAAACACACAACTTTCATTCGTTCAGTACAGAAGTTAATTCGCATCTGTATTTAATTTACAAATTTTTCACTTTTCACTACAAATTTCAGCAACGAGGTTCACAAGAGGCCTTCATCCTTTTGACCTGAAGAGCTGTAAAATGGCGATGGTCACGAGAGTTTCACAGTACTTATTTATTGTGCAACTTGAAAATATTTTTTCCATAAATGTACAAGTTCACCTTACCATTCCACCTACAATATACAATTTTGAAATTATACATTCCTATCAAGTATTCGTTGACTTTTCAAAAATAAATGGTTTCTATACAAAAACGCAAGAATTAATTACATAGTTAATTAAACCAATTTAAAAAATGATTTATCTTTTATTCTGCAATGAGTGTTAATTACAAAAATAAAAAGGACAATTTGTCTTTTCCAAAGAACTCCCTAAACTTAAAAAGACCTTTTACGAGCTTATAGTTTTATTTACATAATATCCATTTTCTTTTTCATTAATTTAAAGAAATAGTATCTACTTTTTAAATCTGAATTAAAGTGTTCGTTCTCTCTTCTCTCCATAAGAATAAGTGTACAAAGTTTCCTAGCAAAGACATCAACAGTTTAATGATATTAAAACCATCATCGTCCAATAAATTCTTATCGTTTTAATGCACTCCGATGTGATGATTATTTGATTGTTACGAACTATTGCAATGAGAATAAAATTGCGAACTAGAGCACTGCCGCAAATTTGGTTTAAATAAATAAAGTAATGAATTTCAAAGACTTTTGGACTCCAGAGTCCAATCGTTTTCAATATTTTTCAAATCCTGTTCTTGTGTCGCCACGCTGTCACTCGTCAGAAATGCTCATGTCAAATTACAAATATTTCGCTCATTGGTTCTTATATACTCGTCAATTACAATTAAAACAAAAAAACGGATAATCAGAATAAAAACAAACGCTTTGTTACATTTTTGATTGATCCATAAATATTCTGACGGAAAAAAAACTAGAACTAACTCATTTGGTACAAAGCCAAACGATAATTTAACTTCAACACTATAGAATCTGACAGGGAGATGTCTTCAACATGGAAGTAACTTCTTGCGTATATCTCTATAAAAAACAAATTAAAAGTATAAAGCAAGGCAGCTTTCTGTATTTAAACAAAATTTTAACTAAATGTGCCCCGAATTTATAGCTTTTCAGTTTATTGGGCACCTATACGGCGACTGATATCTATTTAACAGCAGTCATATTTCCTTATCGAATGACTTATTTGTAGCTTTTATGATTGTGTTTATCAAAATTATTAAAATTATTTGCTTAAGCCCGCCCATTTTTAATTTTTCACACTCGAATAGTATTTGAATCAGTGTGTAGGACGCAATAATCGATGCTAAACCTGCCAACCTGAGACGCTTACGAAAGTAGGCTCCAAATTCGCCACTTAAATAAGATAATTATACGAGGCGAAACCGCAAATAATTTCAGAGACAATTGATGCCGGTCTGTTGGTCTAGAATAAACAGACTGCTGAATAATATCATTTGATGTATGAACTGAACTCTCACTTACGACACTGCGAGTGTTCAAAGCTATATTCAAACACATAATTATAGAAAAACGTGTGGTATTCTAAAAAGTAGCAAGACTGAAATTCAGTAGAAAAAGGTAATTTTGAAAACTCATATGTCATAACTGTCACCTTGAACGACCGTCAAACTTGTCGAAATAACTAGTTCATCATCGCACGTGCAATTTCCGATACAATTTCTCTACATTGGTTGAGAATTAACGAATACTATCACTTGATTGGCCGGTTTGTGACAATTGACGTAAGCATTGAAATGCTTTTGATTGGCTAGCATTAGAAAAATCAAATCATGTCACAAATGAATGCATTAATCGGTATAATACTTTTCTACTGGTTAGCCAACTTATTAGTTTAGCAAATTTGAATGGGAAGACAAGAGGCATCTTACCTAATGGTTTTTGGGTTTTAATGAAAACCCCAATCTAAATAAGTGCTTTTTAAAATTGTCTTAAATGGGAAAGCATGCAAGAAGGCGTAAACAAGAAGGCATAAAACAAAAAGGCGTAGATATAAAAATATTGTTACCTCAATCGCAAAGGCGTTAGAAAATACGGGAAAAAATGTGGCAAAAATAAAAGTGAGAAACTGGGTACGCGCACCGGAAACTTCTGATATCCTGTTCAGAAGAATCTATACAGAAAGTCAAAAATTTTCACTCCATCTTGTCCAAGGTAAAATCCTATAACACCGGAACTAATGGTAGGTGCTCTCTCAACGGGATCGGTTTCAAAGACAACTAAACAACGGGTGGCTTACGGCAACGTTAATAAAATTTCTTCATTTTAAAAAGAAAATGATTCGTTTTTGAGGAGGAAATCGCGATGCTGATCAATGATAACCGTTATTACGCCAAAAAACGTACTCCTTACAATATTTTCCACTGCCTTCGATGAAAGGGAAATTTAAAAAAGGCAAAATGCTTGTGATCCACATTCTTGTGTTTTGTATAGGTTTTCCATATTTTATCTTCTAAATCAACTTTCTATTGATTCAAATTTTTAATTTTTTACAAACGTTTGAAAAAATTGTTTTGCATATAATTTGGATACTGAACGATCATTTGAAAACTGTCAAATCGTATTTTAACAACCTGGACGTCTCTAGTGATCCTGAACTTAACATTTTGCACATTTCAAAACCACAAAAATAGAAAATGTAATACGTCAGAAAAAATTTTCCATTTTCATTAAAAAGAAAAACTAATAAAAGGGCAATAAAAATATTTAGCTTCTTTTTTACGTAAAATAAACCATAAAAAACCACTTATTTATAGTTTATTCAACAAATTTTTAATTTAAATCCGACCTATTAAACGAATTGGAAAAGTTTCAAAAAATTTATTCAAGTTGACAGTTCCGTTTTCGCTCGAATTTTTTAATTTTTCAAGTTGAAATTTTCCGAATCAAGGTCGTTCGGGTTCATTTTCGACTTTTTTAAATTACATCGTATCAAATTAATTTATAAATTGTTAATAACATCACCTTACCTTTATTGACTTTGTCAAGCACTGCTTCTAATTCCTTTATAACCAAATTTGTAGACGTAAAAAAAATTTTTTTAACCAAAACACTGGTAGTTCACTCGACTTCTAAATTAAGTCCTTAAGTTTTTTGTGCTTTAAACATTTTAATAATAAACATTAGAAATCTCTACATTTAATTTATTATTCACATTTTTATTTGGAAATTTTTCGTCGCACTTTGAAAGCTTCATATCGATAATTTTTACAACGGATAACGAGAGATGAAAAACTGAACATAATTTTGCGAAACCAAGTTTTAGTTTCGCGCCACCTATTTTACAATTTTCCTATCCGTTGCCGAAACAACACTGATGGATTTAACTCTAACGGGGTGGGACGCCCCTCTACTGCTCCATACTGCGTTCGTTCTTAGTTTCCTGGCGCATCCACCATTATTTTAGTACTCGAAGTAAACAGATTGATTTTTCCTTATATTATAATTATAATTAACTCAATATAATCGGAAGAATTCGACTTTCCTTTATACGTATTCTATTAATAGGTCGTCCTATCGAAAAAGCTTCTTTCGGACGTTCTTTACGAGTTTTATTACGGTCGGGTCGCGCAGGTAAACTTAATAAAGTCGTTTTGGATTTAATTTAATCGGCAACTTAAGTAACCGAAATTTATTGACATTACTGTGAACTTTCGAAGACATCCGACCCTCTGACGTGACGGTCTCCATGGGAGGAAATGGAAGTTTTAGATATTTCGCACTGGTGTGGAATTTTTTTCAATTACACCAATGAGCCAAAATCAAGGCCATTGGGCTAAATTTAATAATTCAAAAGACACCTGTCCAGAATAGCTTTTTCCGTGCTTGTTGAAAAATGGATTTTACAACATTTACAGTTTCCCTCAAATTTTTTAATTGACACTTGCGTGTGTTATTAAAATAATTTGGGGAAATGGGCAAATTTCAATATTTCAAATTGGATAATCGCTTAGGGAAGATTCCGGCAGTTAACAACGCAGGTAGTATAGTACCTATTAACATATCAACTAATTCTTCAATTAACAGATACAATAGCGCTTCTGACCGGAACCATTATTGTCTTCACATCATCACATAAACTGTTAAATGGTATTGCAACCTACCATTCACCATACGATGTAGTACATTGATATTGTTACGACGCTAAACCTTGGGATTAAATCCTGTCATAACATTAGCGAAGTTACATTAAGTTGCTAATGGATGTTGGATCGACCCCTATATTTATAATGCAGGCCGTTGTCCCTTCATACAATCAATTCTCGACATCATTTAGGTAGTAGGTGATTTATACAAGCCAATATTCGTTGATTAGGTAAACTCGATTAATTGACTTCAATTTTATAAATAAAATTGTATACGTATGTGCTTAATACAAACATGTACATTTTGACTTTTAATACTCACATTTGAATCCTTTTTGAATGGTTGTAAAAATATACACCTATAGGTATCTTCCTCTTCTGAAATATTCTTGACTTTTGTGATGAGAACTGTCATTTACACAAAGAATCATTCTAAGACACTTATCGTGTGGTTTTTCAGAGCCATAACCTTTCGGGATGCCCTTTTCGTAATGTCAAAAGCGCTGGATGGAAAAAACTCCAGATCTCTCAAAACAACTCAACGAGGAAATCCTGGGAGATGCCTAAGTACTCAAAGTTTCTAAGTTATCTCGTCCGTTCATATAGAATCGGAATGATAGATAATTGATAATAGGATAATAAAATGTTGGAATATGAACTATATGTAGCTATGAGGGTTGGAAAAGCCGAGGTATCGACGTTAATTTGAGACACGGTGATGATTGTCAATTATCTGCGAGCAACTATCTGTGAGAAGACATATGGACCGCAACCGTCTGTGTACTGTGTGTTTGAACGGTTCCATAAGAACCAATACATAACGAGACACTTCACAGATATTCTCCCTGTCTGAAAGTCGCTTTTAAGCTGGTCGGTAATGTTATTAAAACAGAAAACTATATTCGATCACAAGCTCTTCAACGTTGTCAGCTCAATGTGTACAAACAAGAATGATTTTTATCAGGGAAAAAATGTTTTTCCCTCTTTGTACAACAAAGTTGAGAAGAAACTGTTTATAGCCGTAATTCGTATACTATAGTTATTTACGTCATTACTCCGGGAAGTGACCTATTAAAGCATGAGTAAGATGTTTACGGACGAAGCGAAGCTGAGTCCGGAATTTTGAAACGAATGCTTTAATAATCAGTTTTTTATTTGAAAAATTTCTTTGTATAAAAACGTCATTTTAGAAATGTCAAATTAAACATCCGCTGTAGGTATTTCATTTTAAATCACATCATCCACTTTATATTCGTTACTTAGCAACAAATAACTACTTTATAACTTCAATCTTGATATACATTAATATATGTGTTTGTATAGTGTATTAGATAACACCCTTGCATTTAACCCAGAGGTTCATAGGTTTGATTCCCGCTGCCGGCAAGCTTTTTTCAAGCAAAAATTTAAAAATATACTAATCCTTTTCAAAAATTTTGTCAGACAGTCCGGGAAGTGTTAAATTAATGACGGAAAGTAGCAATACCCGTACAGTATGTAATAAAAGTTTATTTTTGAGGTTTCGAGCACTTTTTTTTCTTTTGTTCGTTATTGAACGAGTAAATGAGCCAGTGTTAGATCTTTATAATTATTTAGAATAATTTCAAAGACATAAACTTTAACGATTAATTTATTGTACTTTACTGTAACAAATAAAATGTTATTGTTACAGACATTCGCGCTGTAATGTATTATTTCAATCTTAATTCCAAGTTGAAGATGTATATGTGTACTATTATTCTCCTCTATAAACCAGTACAATCTACTGTCATTATATCAAACACTTAAATCTCTTGTAACTTTAATGGCAATGATAAAACAATAGAAGTTAAAACTTTACGATAAATGATGTAGAATAGTTTGTGGTTTTAA
This sequence comes from Malthinus flaveolus, assembly GCA_950108345.1. Lineage (NCBI taxonomy): Eukaryota > Metazoa > Arthropoda > Insecta > Coleoptera > Cantharidae > Malthinus > Malthinus flaveolus. The sequence continues at coordinate 33,976,777 of OX467285.1, forward strand.
TTACAATAGTAATAGTTAGCTAGTAGCCACGGTGAACTAATAAATCGATGTTTTTAGTAAAGGGTGTCCCAAAATTCACACAAAAAGTAATCTTGATAGAAAACACAGGTTTATAATTAAAAATTGTAAATTTTTTATTGATTCATAAAGTATACAGTATAGGGTTATGTATGTATCTTTGGTAAATGGCTTTCACTGCTTTGCTGGCACATACGCACTTTTTAATAACATAGTCTAATGGCGTTAAATATCATGATTTGGGCGGTCAAGTCTGATCACCAAAACGCGAAATTAGACAATCAGGAAATGATTAATACAGTAATTGAATAGGCCACACACAAACCAAATGGTTTAAGTGGCGCATTTACATTTATTTTTTATTCTTTGTAAAATGTGTAATATTATATATTATCATGCATGTAGAATATTACTAACTTACAATAAATGTCTTATAAAAAAAAATAAATTGTTTTTCGGGATGCATGGCATGGGGCACAGTCTTGTGTTTATATACTGATTTTTTTAACAAAATGATCTTCAGCGATGAGGCTCATTTTCATCTTGATGGCTTGGTTAATCGACAAAAAATTGTCGCCATTTGGGGTTTAGAAAATTCACGAGTGATTGTTAAGAAACAAGTGCATCCACAACGTGTCACTATTTGATGTGGATTTTAGGCTGGAAATACCTTCGTACCATTCTTCTTCGAAAATGAGGCTAGTCGGGCAATAACAGTTAATGGTGCTCGCTATCGCGACATGATAATCCACTTTTTTGTGCCTAAATTGCAAGATATGGATGGGGACGACATGTGGCTTCAATTAGAGGGTGCCACATGCTGTACAGCTCGAGAAACAATTCAATTCTTACTTGAATCATATCCTGATCGTATAACTTCGCGTAATCAAAATTGGCTGACCAGCTCATGCGATTTAACGCCGTTGAACTTTTTTATTTGGGATTTTCTGAAGTCTATACGGTTTATGCCAACAAGTCCATGACCACCCACGGCCTTGGAGGAGTAAATTGGGCGCTGTATCAACGAAATTCAGCCACATTTATGCAAACCGATCATGGCAAATTTCAACAAAATAGTGCATATGTGCCGGCAAAGCCGTGGATGCCATTTATCCGATAATATGCTATTCCATAATACTGCATGAATCAATAGAAAATTTAGAATTTACACAACAAAATCTTTGAAAATATTTTTAATTAATATTTTCTTTTAAAAATGATAAAACACATCTATCTAAATAAATCCAAGGATCATGGAAACAAATCTTAACCTTCTGAAAAATCCAATAGTGTTTGACTTCACGCGCTCTTTTGTAGGTGTCTCTAGTGATGAATATTCTAAAAGTCCTGATGAATCAAAGTTGAGCTTTAGCTGCAGTGGCCGAAGACATGTCACTTTTTTCGTTAATATCGCGAAAAATAGGACTTCGAGCTGAAACGTGACTATACACAAAATAAAGCTAATAAAATTTTCTACAAAATTGAATTTATGAATGTTCTTTGTATTCCTAAAGATTACAGAGTTATCGGACGTTGAAAATTTGTGTTTTTTCCAAGTGCCCGAACTTGATCGCTTAGATTTTATTTTGAAGGATCGGTAATAATTGTTTATAGGCACTGTAGGCGTACGCGAACCCCTATATTTTTTATACGACACGTGCTCATGTATCCAGTTTTATTGTAGTTTATAAAAGCTCTCTCTTAAACCCAAACGCATTCTCTAGAAATTTTGTGGTGTTAGTTTGGAAAATGCCCTATTAAGAAAAACATACAATTTTACTTTTGATGAAAGTTACGGTCAGATAAAAACCACGAAAAGTTCATCAAGTTTTATTGTAGTTGGACTAACTACCATTTGTTTTTAAGTTGTGCTCGTGGTTCTTTATAGTAATACATATGCCTACTTCAGATTTAACTTGGGAATGAAATTTATATTTTTGAAAAATAAAATTCCATTAATGTTCCACTACCGGAATAATTCCGATCGCAGACCACTAATTGCGCTGGCCTACTATCCGGGTGTGTCAGTGTAGAGTACCTACAGTGTAGCTTCGAAAATTCTGCGATTGTTACCACAGATAGATAGATAGATGCAGTATAGATATATAGAAGAAATTGGAATGGACTGTGATTTAAAATAAAGAAAACCACAATGCTTAACCATCTAAATTGTAGAGGAAAGCATTTTCAAACTCAAGTTTTCTATTTTTTAAGCGTTGAAAAGAATTTTCTCTGAAATAGTAACTAATAACATAATAGCGGAACGCGAGAGAGCTTAATTTTATTACAGTTCATAGTTCGTAGAAGCGAAACTAAATTTATTCGCAAGGGTGATCACATTCAAAGCTGGAAATTAGGAAATTCGCAAGCTTAAAGTAGACGTAGCAGATATGCTTCGACGATTTTAACACTGACCAACCTGAACTTTTCCTTGAGGAATTCGTAAACTAATAACGCCTTTTATTTGCAATATCGAACACGGTTCGACTGTTCGAAAGTTTGAGTTCAAACGTTCAAAGTAACTCATTTATTCCGAACTTAAAATAATATTATACACTTCATTTCGTAATCGATTTGATAAGTAAAATTTTTTGTTTTCTTGTTAATAAAATTTAATTTTTAGAATTAAATCGGAATTTTGATCTTTAATCCGTATGCGATAGTTTCCAATCCATCGACTAAACACGAGCTTAAAATTATTATCGCAATATGCACTGATGAATTACCGCGAGACTAATTCGTATACTTATCGTACGAGCAAACCTCGAACCCGATGTTGAAATGTAGGGTTTTACTATGTAAAGTTCTTGAACAGTTTACAACATTAACAATCCTTCTTGTATATAAAACAGTCGCAGTTTAGTAAACTGTTCAGAGAGGTAATATTAGTGGTTTTCAAATTATTTGGGTATTGGCGTTTTAGCTCGAGTACGCTAAGAAAGTGGAAAGTGCTCTAAAAAGTAAAGAAAGGCACACTCGGAAAGGAAAAAAACACTCAAGGTTAGGTTAGGTAGGAAAACCTCAAGAACTATGACCTTGAACAAGTTTTTAACTAAAGTTTGTTATTGCACAGAATTCACTAGAGCTGCGCCAAAGAACAGCGAACAACGTAGAATAATGAAAAACGAGTCTCCCATCCCCTTTGTCCTTTCAGTGTTTCAATACCCAAGAGTTCGAAATTTTCAGCCTGAATAATATCTTTCGATATCTGCAGCATAGCTCTTCAAATTTTAATAATTTCCCTTTTCTGATTTTCGAATTAAGTAACGAATACCTCTTCAGAACGATGAAAGACGCGAGTGTCTATACATATATAGAAGATGAAAACGAAAACACATGATTTTTCTGTTTGAATTTTTACAAAAACTATAGCTTCTACAAATGACAAATTCTGAATTTATGTTTGCGTTAAATGAATCGAACTCAAAATTATTTTTCTGATGATCGATGGTCGAAAAAAGTTGTAAAACGATCCATTTGGCACAGAGACTGCCAAATTGATTGTTTTCTGCACAAAAACTTTGGAAAAGTTATTGATTTTCCGAAGCTTTATATTATTTCAAGTGTGACAAATTTGGGACGTTATTACAAGTTAAGTTGCAATCTAAAACTTCGCCAAATTGAAATTTAAAATTAAAATTATTTTTAAAAAGTCTCGCTCTGAAAAATGAGACAATTTTCTTTATAAAATAATGGTTAATGAGATAATAATTCTGTTTTATGGATTTTTGAATAAAATCTCACAATATTGATACACAAACCGTGTTCAAATGACGTAACGTAAACGTGGCGTGATGTGATGTGACGCTTTACGTTTTGACGGTATTGGCTTAAAATAGTGATAAGATAATTCAATTTCCAAAAGTTGCGTAGACCGTCCACAGGTCTACAGGAGACCATCCTGCACTCGAGAACATCACCACGCCGAGTTACTTTAACGTTACGGCAAGAATAACGTCAGCTCTGCACCCTCTGAATTCTTTTACAGTCCAAGTGTGTGATAGATGAGCCGTGCCGTTTTAATGTAGTTTGTTATCTGAGTTCTGTATCTAAATGTATTGTCTATTACCAACCCGAGGTTTTTGGTCTCGTTGACCATAGGAATGCTATTGTGATTGATAAAGAATCGAGCTACGGGCCTACAGATTGTAATTCCGAGACGTTACCAGGGCTGCCGAACAACATTTATTATGAGTATGAGAGAGTGATCAGTTGAAACATTATAAATATTTTATAGATCCCTGTCCAACAGGGACTGATTAAGATATCTCACTGTGTGTGGTCAGCAAACATAAAATATGCGGCGAACAAGTTCTCACGTGATTATGAAAACCTGTGGTGTACAAGGAAAACTACAGTAGTAGCCCAAGTATGGAACCCTTAGGCACTTTAGCTGTCACTCGTCTAAATCGAGAATATCCTTTTTCAAGCGTCACTCTCTGGAGTTTGTTACGTAGCTCTTTTGAAGTCTAAGAGCAGACGAACTAAAACCCACATAATTCAACACTGCAAGAAGTACATCGTGACTTATGGTGTAAAATGCCTTACTAAAATCCAGCAACACCAACACAGTACCCAGTCACCCTATTAGAATCGCACGCATCAGTTATGATATCATCAGATATCAAAGACAGTCAGACTAAAGAAAAATTATACGTCGCAAAATTGAAATGAAAATTTTAATTAAAGTTGAGTAAGCAATTACTACTTTGTCAGATTGTAAATAAAAACGTTAAAAGTCTTGTTAATTTAGTTATTAATTTTGGAAAGCTTTTAGCTGAAAATTTTTAATATTTTTATATAAATATTGAACTTTTAAGGAAAGACTTTTATTGCACAATAAGAAAATTAACAGAGAATTTTTGTTTGTTTTACTTCGTATAAGCTTTACATTAGTTTTTGATGGGCTAAGACAAGATCGCTAATGGCAGAAAACTTTTTTTCCCGTTAAGCACTTTATTATGTCATTAAAAAATATCGATGAAGAATAAAATGTTAAATTAAACCAAAGAACATACAATTATCAGAAAAAGTAACCAATGTACAATTTTAAGATATTTTAAAGTGTAGTAACACAATTGAGCTCTAGATGTCGCTGCTCATTATGTGGCACTTTCGAGAGAGTGAGAAGATGAAACATTTATTTCTAGTATGTCCAAACTTGAGTTTAAATGGTTTAAATAGAAGGTCTATCCGAATGGTATTTTAATCCTTTGTAACAGTTGAAGATAATAATATTTTTACGACCCAGTAAATTTAGCCAGGTAGTTTTACTGTAAATGCAAAGTTTCTTTTCTCATGTTTTTTTCTTTTCTTATGTACAGTAAAAATTTTATTGTAATTAAAGCATTATACATTGGGTTCTGATTATTTAAATAACCGATTAGGTAATTAAATGAAAAATCAAAAGATTAAAAGCTTAAAAAACCAAATACATTTTCTTATTGTTTAATTGGGCCACTTTATTAAATCGTCGATAATTATTAGTTCATCAAAAACTGTGTAGCATTGTTATTACAAAGACCAAAGATTTTGAACTTCCTATCAACAAAAACTTTCGTGACCATATAACCATAAAATAACAATAGAAAAGCAACCTTGCCCCTTGGCTGTAAATGGTATTGTAAAAATCCTCTTTCCAGCTATACCTAAGATTGCTTAGAATAGACAAACATTTTATGTATTTTTGTCCCTCTCTTTGTTACTCTTACGTAGGTATACGAAAAATTGTGCTAAAATGAGGAGCGAAATCTGAATCTCACCGGTGTACTACGTTTAAAAGAAGGCGCATGAGATCCATAAGCTTAGGATTTCTCTTACTAGATAAGCTTTGATTAAACAGAGCAAACTATTGCTAAACTAAGGTTAGTCAAAAGGCTGGAATAGTTTCGTTACTGCAATGACTTTTTCAATGACTTTACCGACTTTACCATTGGCCATTTAGCCAAGAATTATGCGCAACTACTAATTATTGTAATCGGACAATTCGGTAGTGGAAATCTAGAAATGTTGTCTACGGAGTACGGAGTATGGAACCACACGCATTAGAAAGTGCTAGAACCCTAGGTAGTAAAAGTAATAAGCCACGATGGCGATCCATCAAATTGTTTCAGGCCTTTTCCAAAAATTTTGTCGATGTAATCAAACATAAAAAAAGTAAGAATACGCGAGCACACTGATGATAGCTTCTGTGGGTCTTTGGAGCTTTATTTGCTGAGATGGTGCGAGTAAGGGCACTGAAAAGCTGCATAAAGAAACAAACTTAAAACTAAAAAATGTAGGAATGCTATATCTATTTAAATATTATTTGTGTTACCCACTATACATAAATCCCATTTTTTTGGAGAAAGAAAAGCGTTTCTACGCTTTATCTCCCTTAACTATAAATGTCAAGTTTTCACATTTTTCGCAACCCAACATTATAAAAAAAGAGCTAAATATTACATAATTTTTTATTTCAATGAGGTAAATTGCTTTTTTTTTCTTTAGTTGGTTTGTTTACGTCTTATTTATTATCTACTGGGAAATCTATTTGTATTCCCCATCGAATGGTACAGTATAGTACAACGTAAATTATACCTCTAGTTTTAAATTAATAAACGGTAGTTTAGTTTTCCAGTTTGGCACATTTTGATTCAATTTTTTTAATTATAATAATGTGCAAAGTCATGTTTTAATTATAAAAGCGTCATTTTCATTTCTAAAAACATAGAAACTTGCTCTTCGAATTTTTTTAAATTATTTTCACCACGTTAGTGCTTTTTGTTGGTTTCTCTTGTATTTCATACAAAAATATTTAAAGCTATAAATTATTTTAGTTTTTAGTAATATCTCATTTCATTATAGCGTGTCTCATTGCCTTATTCGAATACGTACTACATATTTATACGTTTATACCTAATAGGAAATTAACATGGGAAATCGAATAATTTGGCTTTCCTGCTCCGCTGTATGTTGTATATTAAATTGTAATGATATTGGTATGATAATTTAACTTCAATTCGTTTTTTAATATCTAATTTTGACACATCCACCTTCAATACCTACCGGATTTTTTCTATTGAAGCAACCGAACCGCCCCAAAAACAGACGTCATATCTAATCCTGGATTCAACCAGCGATACGTATGAGACCACAAGTTACCTACAGCTCAAAACTGCCTTTAAACAGAAGACCGCAATGCTCCCTCAGTCAAGATTTTTATTGACCGTAACACCAAGATAGCTCAAAATGGTTGACTGGGTGAATTTCAAGATCATTTATCTTTAGGTCTAGTTCCATATTAGATCTATTCCGAATATGACGGAACCTAATATAATTGGTCTTACTTTGATTTAGGTGAAGCCTATTCAAATAGAACCAATCAGCGACATTGAAAAGAGTCCGAGAGCACTTCTGCTCCAGGACGTCACATCTGCCAGAGAACACCAACAATGAGGTATACGGCGTACGAAGAAACCCCAGCACAGTCCCCCAGCCCGCCAAGAAAAAGTACCGGCCCCAATACTGACCCCTGTGGCACACCCAAGGTCACAGATTGCTCAGAAGAACTGTAGGAAGAAATAAGTCCGGCACGCACATGTCTAACTGAAACGAACTACGTACAGGACTTCAGAAATGACGAGACCCAGTCCAATACTACACTCATATCGGAAAGCTTTCGTAACAAGCGCCCATGATCGACCCAATCAAATGCTCTGCTTAGGTCACAGAAAATGCCGACAGAACCCTCGCCGTTCTCAAGACAATCTATGACCGAAAAAAAAGCACTGTACCTATATAGTGACGCCGCTTCTTAAAGTTCGTTCTGACTTACGCCACCAGCAGAGAGGTTACAATATCCGCTATGCGGCCGCTAGTAGTGCATTTATGCAAGAAAATATAAGGGATGGCCTACAAAAAATATTTACCTGTCTGACACCCCCAGATATTGTCTTTTCAAATACAACCACATTTTATATTAAAATACAAGTTTTGTTAAAAAAAGTAAATTTGGTTCAGACCCGAGCTTTCAATGCAGGTATACGCAGATTTCAACAATTACCTACCTACTTGACTTCTCTAATGGAGGCCTTTATTCACTATTGTAACCACTCTATGGGTGGCTTAAGTCAATAAGAACTTTAAGAAGTGGCCTCAGAGTATACCACTATTAATAAAATGAATCGTTCTCTCAGACACCAAGCGTTTGTTATTATTTACTATACCACTATTAATTTTTAGGCATATAATATTATTATGAAATACTACCCACATTTGATTCTCTGCACATCTCTTTTTTTTGTTGTTTTTTATTTATTAATATTTCTTTTGCTATATAGTTTGCGGTATTGTTTGTCATTTTTTTTGTTGTAAATTGTTATAGTAATTTAATTTGCAGAGAATAAAGACAATTATTATTATTATTATTATTTACAGGTATTCTTCTTCAAGTTGCCAATATGTTTCAATATTTCAATTATGTATTCGCTGGGGATATCGGTCATGTATTTTAAATTTAATGCGTTATTTTGAGTTATTTTTAGTTCAACAACTTAATTGTTTGCTTTGATGTTAATAGTAATAAATTTTACTTCCAATTAAGAGCGGATGAAAAATCCATTAACAAATTTGTAAGTTTACAGTAAGTGTATAAGTTCCTCAAAGTGTGTTTTATAGTACGGTCAATCGGTAGATACAATTTTATTATGCTATACCAAAATAGAGTAACGATGTGTATGAGTGAATCTATTTTTCTCTTACCACGTGATAGTTATAATTTAGTTTTGACGACCTTCATTTTATTTTTGTATATATTCTATGTAAATGTATGCGTGAGCTACGTTTTTAATGTACATTTATTATTATATTAATCTTGAACTTGATGTTATATTAAATTATAATCATTTGGGAAATGGCTGCCTAATGCGTAACATAGTGTGTAAGTTGTGCCCACGTAAAAACGTTTTTAAATACACTAATACACAAACAGTTGTTGTATAGTGGTCATGGTCGTTCTCAAATAAAAGGACTGTATATACTGTACACATCGATTTTTATTAATTGAAAAATTGACATATTGTTTTGTTAAGAAGCTACTACAGTAGATTCGAAGTCGACACAGAAACTTCAGCTTCCAGCTCAAACAAAACCTAAATATTAAATTATATATATGGTGGTCAAACACTTATTACACCCGGTTTAAGACATGATTATTTAGATATAGTGTCATTTAAAAAAAATCGTAGTAGGCTGGCGTTGTCAATGCTTTTCTATTAATAATAAAATGAAGATATGTATTGAATGTTGGGGAGAATACCTTCAAAAACAAATTATATTGTAAAAAAAAATTTCCATCTCTCGGTTGTCATTTAAAACCGGTGTAATAAGTGTTTTGCCACCCTGTATATTTTTTGTATTTACCATAGTTGCCATTTTTCAATTACTAAAAATTTGAGTTTTATTGTACCTAGTACCTATCAGTGTTCTTAATTTCGGGTAAATTTATTCTTTCGTGTTTTCATCACGATTATTATTCTGCATAGAAGCGAAGAAAATTAAATACTACCTAGGGGAGGTCGAGGTCAATTAGTCCAGTCATTATACAGTGTGTCCACGGATGGACCTAACTATACTTGTAAACTTCCTTATTTTTCATTTTTTGATAAAAAGTTATTCTTTATGAAGAGTTTTGCTTCTCTTGAAAAGTCCTTTGCCATAGTCAAAATGTCGATGTAATGTACAGGGTGTTTAGAAAATGGAGAAACGTGAATGATGATAAAAGTAAAGTACTCGTTATACGAGAAGAAATGAAAAATGGTAGAGAAAAAATTTGTTTCTAATGTTAATAGAAGCCCAAATATGAAATTTGAACATTGTATCTCAAAGTTTGTATTTGTGTAGAAGTAAGAGGATCTTATGTTGAGTACTATCAATGGTAATATTTATGCAAGAGAGCTGCGATGTTATTGTTGTTTGAGTTCATATTTCATTAAATTATGCACTTTGGTAAACTTCATTGAGTACATGAGTACTAATTGCTTTTATTATAAAGAAGTCAAAAATACACATTTTGAGATACAATGTTCAAATTTCATATCTGAGCTTATATTAGCATTAGAAACAACTTTTTCCTTTAACGTTTTTCATTTCTTCTCTTATAACTAGTACTTTACTTTTATCATCAGTAACGTTTCTCTATTTTCTAAACACCCTGTACATTACATAGACATTTTGACTATAGCAAAGGACTTTTCAAGAGAAGCAAAACTCTTCATAAAGAACGACTTTTTATCAAAAAATGAAAAATAAGGAAGTTTACAAGTATAGTTAGGTCCATCCGTGGACACACTGTATACATTTGAAAATGCAAGTGAAGCAAGAAAGCTGATTTTTGGATATGTTGTAGAGATGGCTCGAAAAAGCTTAACTTCAAATTTTCGACCAAGATTCCTATGAGCTTTCGCCGCCATCTTGAAAAGAGGGCCAAATTTGTTTTTTTCTCGATAACTCGGCTCTACTTCACGATACAAAAATTTTGCTCATGTACTTTTTTGTTGCTTTTTTTACGCTCTACAATTAAAGTTATATGAATTTTTTACCTACCGTTGATCGTTGTTGAGATATCGAGCGCGAAAGTGAAAAATTGAGAAATCAAGAATTTAACCATTTTTCAAGATGGCGACGAAAGCTCATAGGAAATCTTGGTCGAAAATTTGAAGTTAAGCTTTTTCGAGCCATCTCTACAACATATCCAAAAATCAGCTTTCTCGGTTCACTTGCATTTTCAAATGTATGAAATCATGAAATGACTTGTCGAATTTGTGGCGCGCTAAAAGTTATAATTTTTGTCTACAAAAAATAAACAAAACACGTTGTAGGTATTAAGAAATTAAGATGCTCTACAAGTTTGATTTCAAACACTTTTTCAATATATATCACCAGAAAGAAGTAAACTGAAAAAAACAAATCTTGATCTCAACTTTCGCGCTCGATATCTCAACAACGATCAATGGTAGGTAAAAAATTCATATGACCTTAATTGTAGAGCGTCAAAAAAGCAACAAAAAAGTACATGAGCACAATTTTTGTATCGTGAAGTAGAGCCGAGTTATCGAGAAAAAACAAATTTGACCCTCTGAAAGCTCATAAGAAATCTTGGTCGAAAATTTGAAGTTAAGCTTTTTTGAGCCCCCGCTACAACATATCCAAAAATCAGCTTTCTTGGTTCACTTGCATTTATATACCTTTTTTTCCGACGTAATGACTGGACTAAATTGTAACAAGCGATATAACTTTTATCCTAATTTTTGAAAAAGCGCGCAAACTATTTTGTAACCTTTCCAATAACATGCCCGACATCTCAAAGTAATTTCATGATTCTAGCACCACGCGTTCTTAAGTTATTTGGATTTATATTATACAGCATGGCGAGTAATAATTTCGGAAGTTGTTAATTTTGGGTTTGCGCTAAAATTAAAAGATTAAAATTGAATTATTTTTGTCAAAGGATTGCTTGCCTATGGAGTTGTTTTTTTAATGTGTAATGCATTTTTAATTAGATTCACTACAGTTTGGTATAACAATATCAACAGTGCCTCGAGATTTCTATGCCCGGCTAGGCAAAATCCTTAAACAACCAAAATTTTTGGAAAAGAAAAAATAAATAAATAAACAACAACCACGCGGCAGAAAAATAATTTTAAAAGTAAATATATTTCAATTAACAAATTTGATTTCCACAATCGAAAAAAAATACTAACCGTCTTATAACTAACTTAAAAATAATAAATATTTATGATAACTAAATCCTTCGTAAATTTTCTACCTATATAAATTTGCAGAAAACAGTGACAATCTATTAAGATAGATATTTAATAATAATTAAACAAACTTAAATTATAAATTATGATAATGATATTCCGATATGTAGATAAATAACTTTCAGAATAAGACGGTGTAAAAAAACAAAATCTTATCTGTTCCTCGCTGTTGAACACCAAAATGTAACAGGAACAGTCGAAATCCAAATCTTATGGATACTCCACAAGTAGACGTAGATAAGATAAGTAGATAACAAATATAATCAGCCGAAAAATACGAAAAAGGGGATTATAAAAGATGATGCAAATACGAAAATACAAAGGAATTGCAAATTAATAAAAATCACTGCCTCTCTTCTCTCAAAATCCGCAATAGCGATCTAAATTTGTTTTTGTTAATAATAATCACAAATTTAATTAAAATTGGCGTCGAAAGATCCAAAAAATATAAATTTGACCGTATTAAATATCGGTAATTTCGACGAACAACTCAATTGAAAAAGAATACAACAAAATTTTATTAATTTCCTCCTTTAAAAGTGATACCTAGCAACAATCAAAATTATCAACTCTTAAAATTTAAATTTTTAACACCTATTCTGCCATCTCACGTTTCTTTTAAGAATAAAAAGAAAAATAATTAGAAAATGACACTAACAAAAGAAAAGATAAAAGGAAAACAAGATAGAATATAGATAGGTAAAGACATTATAGCACAATAATTACAATCCCCTTTTTAATAAAAATAGTACCAAAACCAAATAATGCCTTTTTTTTCTAACCAATAAACTAACTTTGTCTGTTGGTGTTGGTGGACTTCTACCACCGAACGATACCTCCGCTATTGCATCTTTAGCCCCAAATAGCCGAGCTTTTAAGAAAGAAGAAAAACAAAGTGACAAAACAAAACGAAACCGTCACAACAGCTTAAAAATTTGCATTGGGGAGACAATTGTAACAAATTGGCAGGGGTCAAATGTAACAAGGTTAATTAGCTTTGACCACATATGAGTTTCTGAAAAAATTGTTTTTGCACAATTTTGGAAATTACCTCGAAAATGTTAAAGATATCGCCCAAAAACATTAATCACAATGGATAATTTGTACTATTTCTGTTTAAATTGTGCTGAGAATTAAAAATATGTTCTATTTTTTATACCTGTTGTTTTCTGAATATTGTGAAACTAATTTTTGTTATCGTTTTACATGTATTTATATTATAGCTTTTGTTTTTCATGTTTATGTTTATCTTTGGGCCAAATCGCTAGTGTTAAAATCGCCCCGATGGGGTGTAATACAAACTTTATGAGCATTTTTTAATTTTTTCGTTTTTATAAAGTTGTTAATAAATTTATACATAACTTATCTTTTAGATGATAGTTCAGTTGACGTGCTTACAAAATTTCAACCGTAAAAAAGTAGTAGATTCGATTCTAGAACCGAAAATGTAAAAATTGTTACAATTGACCCCAACCTCCCCTACTACTGTTATAATAGGTATTACTATCAAATAGAAGTGAAGTTCAAAATTGTTCCTACAAACAATTCACACGAAGCTTCATTATTCATTATTTTCTATTAAAAAATTGAAGAGAAAACACTTATTGAAACTCAAAAATGTATAACTCTTTTCAAGTACCTACTTATTTCTAAAATTCAAATTACTCTCAAATTATTAAGTAGGTGCAAAATAATGATACTAAGTAGTAAGTAGTCGTATTTTCCTTTAACGAAATACAAGCAATAAATACGCTTTGAATTATTGCAGTACCTACATTACAAACAATCTAAATCCGTATGCGTATCTTTTTAATCTAAAAATATAACAAACAATAGTGCTTAAAAGCATGCAACCACGAATAAAGTTTATTAAACCTAGACAAACTATAAATGTAAATTTAGTTCAACAAATTACACAATTAATCTTTCTCACACTTTAAAATAACAAAATGACTTACTAAAATAGAATTATTTAAAAAAAATTGCCCATTTAACCTTTTCTCTCGTTTTTTTTTCAGTTGGATGGTAGAATACACCAAGCTGAAATTAAGTTGAATGGTGGAGGAGTTGGAAGAAATATAACGGAAGCCATGAGTAAATTGGGTTATCGACCAACCTTTATTTCCGTTGTTGGAAATGATAGTTACGGAGAACACTTATGCTCATTATTACCCCCAAACTGTACCCATAACGTTTCGAAACTATCGGGAATATCGACGTCTCAATGCACAGTTATTTTTGATCAAAGTGGTGATTGTAAATTACTTGTTGGTGACATGAGCATACATGAACACATAACATCAGAAATGGTAGGTATAGGCGCTTTATGAGGCAATCGCTGAAACAAACTCAATAGAAAAAATTACTGTATGAGTACACTTCGGTTGTATCAGCTTCTGAAACACTATTCAATATGGTGCAGCTAATTAAGTCATGCAGTAAGAAGCGAATTTCTAACGAACTTTGCAATTTGTGATAGAAATGCGAATTTTGGCATAGCTGTAGAATAATCCATTTAAAAAAATAGGGCAAGCTGCTCAGGATCACCAGCTCCAGGGAGGCTCTCGGAACCTGGTAAAAAAAGATTTATATTTAGTTTTTCTTTATAAATACTTGAACTATTATTCATCTAATTATTATGACTATTATGTCTGTATGTGATGACTATTAGTCATCACTCATCACCTACGAGTCACCATTCTAAAGACGTATCTGAATAATTCAATTTCTGATGAGAACATGAGAATCTTAAACAATCCAGATACCAGATACCAACGAGATCATTAAGAACTAATCTTTTAAGGGCAACAAACTTCCAGCATATTTTTAGTCTAGCTTTTGAGGCACTAAGACACTACTCTGGGTTGTACTTATCCGAAGCAAGTGGACAAACAAAGGATCTATCTATAGATAACTTAATAGCTTTTTTTGTACTAGAGCAGGGCCCCGATTGTATTAATTCAATCACCTTTTTTGTTAATAATTGTTTGATAAAATTTTTCCTATTGAGTCTATGCCAAAACTCGAACTGCCATCACAAAGTATAAGGTAAAATCCACTAATTTTCAAACTACCATTGCTCACCTTCTCATATGTCTTAATAAGGAATAAGAACAGAATGAACGTTTAAAATTGTTTTTAGATTCTAAAACACGAAGACACTATTAGGAAAAGCCCACTGCTTGTACTTGACGGTAATCTGAGTTCACCGGCAATGGAAACGGCCCTTAAATTAGCAGAGAAACATCAAGTTCCAGGTAAGGAATTTTTATTGTTAATAAATTAAATATAAAAAAAGCGTTCTAAACAAACCCCACAATAATTAATAAATGTATAAAAAGCACAGAGTGCTTTTGGACGGAATCAAAGTAAAATACTGTTAATATACAAATAAAATAATTAATTTCTTAAAAAATAATACAAAATACTTCTAAAAAATATATAAATACAATATAATGAAGATTGTTCAAATTAGAGCCTCCTTTGCAGATAGATTAGACAAGTTTATTGCCATTGCCATATTCAAAAACGAAATTTGTTATCACATGTGCAATATGTAAAAAATTCCTACAAAATTTGTACTTATTCGTATCCCATATATTAACAATAGACATTTAGTGCTATTTAAATTTTGATCATAAACAACTGTCTAATAGTATAAAACTAAGAGATTCTGATAAGGTAGAACTTTTCTACTTAATACTACTTATTGTTGATAGACTAAATTATACGCGTACAGCTAATTCTACAGATATTATGTAATAATATACATAAATTGTCTTGGACCACAATTGTAAGTTAAAAGATCGTAGAAACAGCTATAAGCAATTGATTTACAAAATACTTACATACAACGACTACATTTATACTTTGTTGATATGCCAATTAATATAAAAAACTATCAGCTTCAAGGCTACTTGAAATACTAAATTAAAAACGAGCATTGGCAAATCATAAAAAAATACTTCAAATGTATGAAATTAATGGTGGGATTCTATGCAAATCTCTAGAACCTCAGTCAAATTTTTTGGTTGTTGCAACCAACGACATAGGCCAAGGGTCGGCAACCCTATACCCGCGGGTCACTGAGTTTCCTTGGGGTTTATCTAAAAAATTGTGGATGCGTTCAGACGAAAAATAGTAAAAATACTTTTAATTTAATTCGCCAGTGCAAACAGAAGAAAGTCCTTGTTTTAACAACCAAGTTAGTTATCAAAAAATTTGTGAAAAATAGCGCTTTGCTACCTATTATACCTATTATTATAGTGAGTCGATATTTTGTTTCGTGAAACACCTTCTTTGGAGACATTATCAATCGCTACTAAAATTTCTAACTTCATTTTAAGCCATTTGACCATGAACAATCCAAAATTTTCGCCTGCGGCGCTTTACATTTTTTAGGTGAAAATGAAAATATCACTGACCCAAACGTTCTTTCAATATTCACATTGTGATTGATTTTGACCCGCAATCAAAAAAGGTTGCCGACCCCTGACATAGGCACTAAGTATTTGCACACAATCTCGGCATAAATCAACTGCATACAGCTGCCCAGTTGGTAAATTTAAGACACTTATTGTATCACATTATTAATGCTAATTATATTTTCGTTATCGTATCGGATTCAAACTTTAGTCGTTTACCATCCCAAACGATGTTGGGGATTTGGATGCATTTGCATTATTAAATTACGTGATTCCTGACGCAGTTCGTAACTTTGTCGCGCAGCAAGATACAAAAAGACTGCCGCGAATCCATGCAAAAAGAATGCCAATACTGCTAAGCCATAGGACCAACTTAAATAATTCCAATTCGGATTCATAAGCCAATCACGACGTGTGTGGGATCCTCCAAAAATTGCAACACCGAGAAACATGAAAAAAGCTACAAGAAAGTCACATGTTAGCAACAAAAACCTAAAATTTATGATAATATTAACGTGCTTACTTGTAAGGGCGATGCAAATGAAATTTGCAGCACATAAAATCCATTCGTAGCGTAAAATGAACTCGAGAGGCCATCTACACAACTGACAAGCCATCGTAATCTGTGCTCCAAAACTTAATAGGAACGACATAGTAACGAAAGTTTGAACTACGATCAGCCATCCTGGTAACATCCATTCTCGAATCACGTTGTATTCTAAACTGTACACGTGATGACAGCCATTAAAAAGATGATCAAATTGAAAATATGGATAACGAAAATCTTTAAAACAATATTCCCACAAACCCATATTTTTAAAAGTAGAAAAAGTCTCTTCGAAAGACTTGACCCAATAGGGGCTGTAAATAATTGTGTTTAGATCAATTTAAATCTTCAAAAATAGAAATTTTACCTGCAAAATGATATTAACAGCGTAAGGCCACCGATATAAGTTAATAGTGCCCCATTAACGAGATGACCTGTTAAAAGTAAAAATTAAATTCGAGATGCGCTACGTATAAATTTAACCTACTTGAAGCCTTGGGATACTCGTTCTTTTCAAATCCCATTGTAGTGCTTAAATTTGATGCACCATGTAACGAAATTTTCAAGTTAAAACGTTAAAATTAGATTACAAATAAACAATAATTAATGACTAATGACTGAAAACACCAACACCCAGTCTAGTTGTTGTGACAGATGCACCCGTAGGTGGCGCCACGTTACGGACTAATTAATACACGCGGGGACGCGGGACATTCAAATTAGAGGTTTAACAAGTAAAATAATTTATGCAATATACGATTTTTAGAAACATTTATTACAGCTCTTTTATATAAAACGTATGTAGTACAGAAAAAACTGTCAATATTCAAAACCAGCACTGTAGTAGTACAGATATAAAATTTACAAAATGCCTAAACTAAAAAAATAATACTATTTTTGTGTAAATTCACCATATAAAATTGTATACAAATGGACGGACGTCAAACAATAAGATATTTTCAAAACTAACAATAAATTAAACCAATAATAATCCTTAAAATAGTTACCATAAAAAGGTATCCTAAGATCAAAGTTTACAGTAAAAAATTTATTAAAGTAAATTGACATAAGTAGAAATTCGATTACTTATATACTTTATAATTATTTTTGTATGAACACGCTCTATTATAAGCAAATAATATTGATAAATGGACGGATTGTTACAATTTACAATTATTATCGACAATACTTTTGATTGTATTAGAGTTAGAATAGAGTTTGTTATTTATCTCGTATTAAATACAAGAAGGCATAACTACAATACTACAAATCAAAATCCTTTTATGATACAGATCTACCACAAGATAAAATTTTGTACAAAAAGATTTAAATAATAGCCGTTATGCTTTTGATTCGTGTTCGAGGTCAAATCGAGCTTGAGAGTCTTTCAATTGTCGTCGTTTCTTCTTCTGAATATTTGCATCCGTAAAAAATAAAGCGGAAGCTACGAGACAACTTACAACACCTATGCAAGCTAAAACAAATGACCAACCAAAGAAATTATTAGCGTGCCCCGGCATCCAACCGTTTCGATTTGCGAGCGATGCAAAAACTATGACCGCTATTGCACCACACACACCTCCAACTAACGTCACAATTGCATCTGCTCTAATTAACTGAAGGTATCGTGCCATATCAGGACCACAACAAAGAAAATATAATAAACTTAACACTGCTCCTATTAAGGCACATATAAAGCTAATTGTAAAAAAAAATTGAGTCGCTACCATAAATCCTGGCACTAAGTACCCCCTGATTTCGTCGTATCCAGTAGTGAAAGGATCGTAAATCCAACGGCAGCCGACAAAAAATCGTTTTTGATATGGATCTCGTGGATCTGCTAGAGATCGGAAGCAATGGGTCCACAGTCCGAGTCGGTCGAGTCTCGCTCCTGTAATTCTATAATCTGACACCAACCAGCTTGGTGTTCCAAATGCTACAGCTATTAATACGAATGCTACTGCAAAGAAGCCCAACGCTACATTTCCTGCAAGCGATTTTTTCGACATCTACAAAAATGAAAAAAAAACTTACTCGGTGATAATTAAAATTAAACAATTTAAATACCGCTAATATGACTAATAAATTCTTACGAGGCAACTAAAACAATTTACGAACTAAAAGTGAGGTTTACTTACTGTTTACGTTAGTTTTAGAGCCCTTTAAAACTGTAGAAAAATATGTACTGGTGTGTAAACATAAATGCGTAACTTTTGACTAAATTTTAGTAGTAAAACGTTAATTTCAACGAGTATTATTGTTTCAAAACAACATTACTCTGCTCTCTTCTCCAACTTAACCACACCTTACAACACCTTACTAATCTTAGTAATGCTCAACGTGACTTGGAAGTGGCAAATGAAGAAATTACCAACGGATTTAGTAATGTGATTGTTATTTGTTATTGTTTCGACAACTTTCTTTAAAAACACTTTAAAGTTAAGGACACTTTTAATTATTATTGTTTTTATGCAATTAGTTGTACCGCGTTATTTAAACTAAGAGGCTATTTAAAACAAAAGTCTTCATATCATGGAGCATGGAGAAGGAAGAACGACTTTCATTCTTTCATAGTTCAAAACTATTCTAAAATTAATTTCATAAACTGTCTTTGATGATAGGTCACAGTCGAAAGTCGAAATACAACGTTTAGTAGGTAGTAACTAACTGCTAGAGTAAAAGGAAGTAAAACTTCAAAAGTTTGTAATACAGTAAAAAAATCCAGTATTGGTGAAATTCGACTTTATGAGTCTGCAGTACGCAGTGGGTTTGGAAACTTATCAAAAGGCAAAAATTGCATATAATACTACTGGTACCGTGATAAGTATTTAGTAGTACCTACTGTAGGTAGATAATTGACCATGATTTCTAATATGAGGTCTGTTTATTTGTCTGCTCTATTCACTCCAATTGCTCCAAGTGTGACGTCATTAGAGCAGGACACATAATAGGCAAAATTAGTGCAAAAGAGCAGGACAGAGAAACAATTTCGAATCAATTAGAGCAGACCGAGCAGACAAATAAACAGGCCTATTTATAGTACATAGTACTGTAGACTGGTTTTCGGTTTCCCATTCTACATTCTACTGATTCTACTCATTTGTTTTTAAAACTGATGAAAATAATAATTCAGAAGACGAGAAATTTGCTTCGCTATAGACGTAGGATTGTGTATTTAAAATGGTGTGGGCCCCGGGTCCATCATAGAGAAAAGAGAAAAAAATAGAGTGAAATTATGCAGCTGTCCAACAAACGATGGTAAAACCAATGTTTTTCATATTGGATTATTGAATAGGTAAATAGGTATAGTAATGGTGAAACTTTGAACTTTAAAATTGTGAGTAAGTCTTGAAATATTCCCTGGAATTGGGTTTTAAGTTTTTATGTTTAATCTGCTTTAAGAAACTTGCAACCTGCAAAGCTTGTTGTATGAAACTTAAGACTTGAAAAAGTACCATGCGCTAATCCGCCTCTGCGTTTCAAACTTATTGATTAAAAGTTTGCTGTTCTTCCGCATGCAGTACCTACCTGTTACACATTATACATAAACCGCGTAAGTGACCACATAACTAAAAAAATGCATTACCTATATTGATTAAAAAGCTGAAATGACCTAAATAAAAAAACTGAACTGGCCGCTAGTATGAAATAACGTAGCAGACTAAAGGAACTGCCCTGCTTCATCATGGTAAGTAGAAAAAGTACAAACACACGCATTAGATATTTTATAATTATTTTGTTTTTTACCTCAAGGACTGGACTTTATTACATAATCAAAGCTAATTGAATGTGTTGCTTAATGTGAACATGACCTCTTTACTTTCTTTTAAAAAATTATCTTAATTCTCATATTTAAAATTCTTAACAAACACTAACGTAAATTACACAAAAAAAGCAAATTAGTTTGAAAAATTAAAAGCCACGTCATTAATTAGCCAGTAGACAATATTTGTTACAAAAATTTATTCGAGTAAAAAATATACCTATTTACATAAAAACTAATAAATAACATATCAAATTGGACGGACCGATTACATTGTGTCAACTTGCTAGAAAAGCGTTAAACTTGAACAATAAAAATTAAAATAGTTAAATATCAGTATGAGAAGACTTGCGGACATCCATACTATAATGCGATGGTTGTTGAGATTCTTGTAAATTACGATATCTAAATCTTCGTGCTTCTACTAAAAATAATGCTCCAGCTGGGAAAAGCAATAACGAGCCAGTTGCTGCTAATGCAAACGACCAACTTAGATCGTTGTGCTCCCAATTAGGCATCCAATCTCGACTATCACCATAAGCTCCGAAGATTAACACACCGATGAATCCACAAATAGCTGCCATAACTAAATTTGAGCCTATCGAAAACAACAATAACAAATACTTGTCGTGA
Source organism: Malthinus flaveolus (assembly GCA_950108345.1). Taxonomy (NCBI): domain Eukaryota; kingdom Metazoa; phylum Arthropoda; class Insecta; order Coleoptera; family Cantharidae; genus Malthinus; species Malthinus flaveolus. The sequence continues at coordinate 33,997,963 of OX467285.1, forward strand.
TGTCGACTGCAGAAGCAATAAAGCCACGTCAAAAACACAGCAATTAACAGTAACGTCAAACATAACGTGAAAAAGAACTGCGTAGCGATGAAAAATGATGGTAATAAGAAGTCGTGAATAATGTAATACTCTTCTTCGAACACCCACCAACACCCAGTAAACTTAGTATCATATTGATGTCTAAACTCTTCGAAATTTCTAAAACAAACCTGCCATAGTCCTAAAACAAAAACATTACTCTGCCACTCCCATTTTACCAGAACTGCTTTAAATTAACTTTACCTATTCTCACAAACTTTGGATCCGATATCGTTCCATCGGTTTCTAACCAATACGGTGTGCAAAATCCTATTAAAATAAATAAAAAACCCACGACGGTTAATGTTATTGCAGCAGTACCAGTTCTCGTTTTTGGTAAAGCCATTTTGTTTACACTTGTGGTGATTCACATGCTGTTGTGGTTGCCTATCTCCATATATTTACTTTTGTGACCAGTAACATACAAAGGGAATGAAAATAATCAAAACTGACCCGTTTTGGTTTTAGTTAAATTGGTAACTCATCATAGCTGCTATCAAAAGCGAAATAAAATTGTTTTAATCTGATATTTTTATCTTTTTTAGTATTTTACGAACCAACGGATGTTCCAGTTTCGATTAAACCATTCCAAACTTCTCACTGGCAGTCAGTTAAGTATATTACTCCAAATATGTTGGAACTTCAAGAAATTTCGAGGACTCTTGGTATTTTTGTTGACACAAAGAATTTAAATCCCATCGAAGATGCAACAATAATTGCTAAACAGCTAGTGAAATACATTCCAAACGTTATTGTAACATTAGGCAGCAACGGTTTGTTGATCGTAAATTATGGAAACGCTGCAGATCAATTGCAAAATAATTACAACAAAATAAAGGAAAATGTTCCGAAAGTTAAATATTATCCGGCAGAAAAGATAGATAAAATTATAAATGTTAGTGGTGCTGGAGATTGCTTAGCAAGTGGACTTATTGCCGCAATGCTTAACGGGATGAGTGAAGAAAAATGTGTTCAAGTAGGATTTCAAGCAGCTCGTGCTGCGCTTTTATCTCACCGGACTGTTCCTAATAAATTGTTTGATAAAGACAGTTACTCATCATTCTCCACTGCTTCCTACGAAGAATTGTCTTAGCTTCTCGCAATTATTGTAAATCTTAATCTTGCAACACTTGGTATATGAATCAAAATCACTAAATTTAGTAAGTTTGGTCATTTAAATTTTTCTGTTGGTTGTAGGTTACGTTGTCGTTTTATTTTATGTTGCTAATTTCATTGTATTACAAAACTGTCATAAAATAGAAAATAGTAAATAAAAGTTATTTTAGAAAAATGTCTTGGACTAAATTTGGGCCTCATTTGAAAGAATTACGTATACATTTATGCCAAACCGGGTGTACTTCTAGAGGAGTTAGGTAAAACTGAAACTTTTATATTAAAAATTTAGGTTATGTAACTTTTATTTTATTAGAGAATTTATTAGAAAAAATTATGTCGGTATGAAATCTGCGAACCCAAAGCTTCCAATCTTAATTAGAGAGTGCTCAGGAGTGCAACCAAGACTATGGGCACGATATGGTAAGTCACCACTCGTCAACTTAGCTGTTTTCGAAAGGTACAGTTGATTTACCTATTGATGGGTCTGTATCGCCGACCTCCTATAATATAGTAAAATTGTGGGAGGTCAGTCGCCTACAGTGAGATAAATGCTTTGAAGAGGCATACAGATAGATGTAGAAAGAGATCATCAAATTTCACCAGTTAATAATAGACTTCACAATAACATAATCATGCCGAGCATAGCCATTAATCTGTTCAAAATCAACTATATCGTATTAAACAAATATAGTAAATTGGCAGTGTTAAGTTTTCTTAATTGTAGAGAAAGGCCAAGAATGCAGTGCTTCATTAACAGATTGTAGTCCAGATGATGTAAAATGTAAACTGCAAGACATGGTTAAACAGTAGTTAAGAATGGATCTATTATTGAAATGTATGTAGATAATTGTAAAAATAGTCGCAATAATAATATAATATTGTTCTATTCATTTAACATTTAACTATATACAAAGAAATCCTTATACGAACTTCAAAATTTTAATTACTTACACTAAATTTTCTTACTACTATACTTTGGCCATTAATCATTTAGTATATGGTGGTAAACCGAATAATTTTAGGTTTATATCTTCGAGACTATTTACCACTTGAGTTGCATCTTCAGTATGTTCTGACGAAACGCATTTTTCTGGAACCATAATGCATTGCATTCCTGCCATACGAGCTGCTTTAACGCCACTTGGTGAATCTTCAAATACTAAGCACTTCGAAGGTTTTGGGTTATCAGCAAATCGAGACGCACAAACTAAAAAAATATCAGGATGTGGTTTTCCCCTTTTTACTTCTGGATCTGACCCTCCCGTTACTACATGGTGGAATAAAGAAAAAAGTTCTTTATGCTTTAATAATTTCCTGTCTACACTTTCTTGAGATGAAGATGTAGCGATAGCGATGGGGACGTTTCTTCTATGTAAATGTCGTATTAGTGTATCTGCTCCTATAAGAATCACAGTTTTTAGAAATAACGTGTTTTTACTATTTTAAACCTGGCATTAAAGAGCAGTTTGCTAATAATTTGTTACAGCGTTCTTTCCATTCGTTTAAAAATACTTCGGGTTTCATAGGAAGGTTCATTTCCTCGACTGCTATTTGTGCACCGACTTGAGCGGGACGCCCTATTACTTTGAGACGTATTTCTCGAGTGTAGGTTTTTCCATGTTCTTTTGCCAACTCGGTTACAACTTGTTTATAAATGCTTTCACTGTCTAAAATCAAAATTATTAAGCTGCATTAAAAAAAAGCTAGTTAAGGATAATATACATATTTCAAAAAATGAGAATTTATGAAAGTTTGGTAAATTGAGCTTAAGCGTTTTAAAGCACAGTGTTTTTTATTTTATTTTTCTTGCTCCTTGTTGTACAGTACTTATTTTTGAAATCTGGGTTTAATAGGACATAGTGCTTAGCCTGTATTACTATAAATAATAATAATATACACTTCTTCGCAGCAATATTATCGCACTGAACTGTTTTTTTTAAATAATTCTTTGAATAAGGGAAATAAAATTGATAAATCTTTTAGTTTCAGATGGGATATAAAGAACCGATGTTCAAAATTAATTTTATTGAACCTAAAAAAAATGTAAATTAACACAAGAAAAATAAGAAGTGCAAATCTTTAGAAAATTTTCAATACTTGGTATTTCCACCTCTATTTTGAATTACGGCTAGACACTGACGTCTCATACTTGAGATTAATGTGCGAATTTCTTCTGGACGTCTGGACCAATGTCATTTCATGGTTCTACAAGAACTGCCTGTTTCTCATTGAGGTTTACCGGTGGAGGTTGATGTTTTCGTAAACATCTCCCAGGCATATCTCATACTTGCTCGATTGGATCGAGATCTGGGTTAAGATCCAGGTCGTACGGAACAGTTAAACAAATCCTTCCCTAAACCATTACAGATCCACTTGTTTCTACAATGTTGCATTGAGCATATCTTTCATTTGCAGGTTGATAGTTGATATACTTTTAGGCGTCTATCACTACTGATCGAATAAAATCAGTCATTGATTTATCGAGCTCTGCGATGCTCTACTAGCAAAGTTGGGTTTTTAACAGACGGGACCTACAGCTGTAGGTGGGTTCTAACCACCCAGGCCAAGATATTTGACACAGAAAAATATGCGATAACTTTGCTGTGAAGTGTATTTCAAGTATAGTCAGTTTTTTTTTGTAAAGTTCTTTTTAACTTACACCACCCATAGAGAGGTTACAATAGTGAATAGAGGCCTCCCTTAGAGAAGTCAAGTAGGCAGGTAATTATTGAAATCTGCGTAAACCTGCATTGAAAGCTCAGGTCTGAACCAAATTTAATTTTTTTTCAACAAAACTTGTATTTAAATATAAAATGTGGTTGTATGTATTTGAAAAGACAACATCTGGGATGTCGGGCAGGTTAATATTTTCTATGGCCATCCCTTTGTGTTTTCTTGCATAAATGCACTACTAGCGGCCCCATAGCGGATTTAGTTTTCGTAAATAAGCGGTAAAAATCCTTAAAAGGTCTAACCAGGTTTCAACAATTACCTACCTACTTAACTTCTCTAAGGGAGGCATCTATTCACTATTGTAACCTCTCTGCTGGTGGCGTAAGGCAATAAGAACTTTAAGAAGTGACCTCACCATACTAGACTTTTTAAGACATAATTTTTTAAACAAATTATACATAATGTTTTTGTGAAACGTTTTATCATTTTTGCTTAAAAAGCATTGCATATAGACCATATTATAGAATAATAGGCAGAAGGCATTTATGTATAAATTTTTTAAGCCTGTTTTGCATTGAGAAACAGTAGTCATTGATAGTCTTGTCATTTAACATATCACTTGAGGTAGTTTGAATACAGAATTGAAGCTTTTTTTAGAGAAAAGAGATATCAGAGGTAGAATAAAAATCTAATTAAGCTTTGTTAAACAAAAGTTGTGAAGGTTTCGATTCGCTTTTCGTGGAGTTAAAAAAATTGTTCTTGGATACACACACTTAAGGTCTGTTCGTTTGCAATGTTTTCGCTGCTTTTTTGCGTGAGATCATGAAGTCGAGTGTTCGTTTGTAAAATGTTTTCTTAGTAGACCAGTTTAGTGACGTTACACGAATCAACTCCAACATGATTTAGAGTAACCTGAAGTAAACTCAGACAGTCCAAACGAACAGACCTTTAGAACATACTGTATATTATATTTTACTGATCACCCGAGCCCGAAATTGAATTCAATATTCCACTGCATAAAAAACAAACTCCCGGCTTGCTACTAAATGTAATTATGTAATTATTATGAATAAATAACGTGTTACAATTTGAATATGTTGATTAGCGCAATTTGTAGGCATTACGTGCAAAATAAATAAACTTTGAAACAGTCTGATCCAATCGATTCCTCACTGGTCAAAGTAATATGTAACCGGTCAGATTTTGCACTATTCGAGTAACTACCTAATTCATACATATAATCATAATCACTTCAATAATTGTACAATATTTCAATATTCTATTTACTATTGCCACCAAATTAATTTACCTACCTATTAAAAGTCCATCTAGGTCAAATATTACGTGAGTGACTTTTTTAAATATTGTTTGTATTGTTGAATAACGAGCACGATTCATTGTTTGGATACTCTTTAATACTATCTAATTAGTTTTAGTTCTTTCTAGTCGATAAAATATCAAATTACATAAAGTTAGGTTATGTGTCAAATGTTAGATGATAAACGTCAAAAAAGATTTTATACAGAGTGGTACTACTATCTGGGGTAGTATATGTGGTATAACTATAATTATAAACCTATTGTGAATTGTGATATACATACCTATTCATTTATCGTTTTTAAAAATACTCCAACTTAGAGATTAGAAATACTTTTTTCGATAAATATTTCTTTTTTTATAATACGCGAATACGCGTATAGAAGTTTATGGGGAAAAACCTTTTGTTCCCGATACTTTTCTATTGATACACCCGGTGTATAATTTCAATTTGTAATAATTTTAAAAACCGAAGTACCGAAGTCAAACTTGAACTTGGCAACAGCGGATTAAGGATTATTTATGTCAAAAGTTGATGTCATAGCTCAAAGGTAATAAATGATAGAGAATAACTCAGGTGGTTAGTTAATTGACAGGTACGGTTATTAATTGTTACTAATTTTATCAATTTACAATTGCCTAACATAATTTTTTTAGAAATATGGGACAAAACAGTTCGTTTAGTATCCCAATTCGAATTCGAAGAAAATCTCTACGTTCTCCATTTACTCGTAGATCTTCAAATTTGACTTTAAGTGCCGCCTTTACGATAACAGACGACGATCAAAAGATCGAACTTCTTAATCTTAATTTAGCGACGGAAGAGGAACTTATGACACTGCCCGGAATTAATAGAGCTATAGCGAGAAACATAGTCGAACATCGAAAAGCGATAGGACGTTTTAAAAAGGTTGAAGATATAGCGTTAGTTAAAGGTATAGGAGCCGAAAAACTAGATCAAATTCGTCCAGAAATATGTGTAAATAGAAGAAAAAACTTAAGCTGTAACTCGTCGAGAGCACAAAGTCTCGATAGTTTAGATTCTCGTTTAACGTGTCGCACTAATAAGCTTATCGATATAAATCAAGCCAATGTTTTTGAATTGCAATGTGTAAACGGTTTAACACAAGAATTAGCTGCCAACATTGTAGATTACCGAAACAAAAAAGGTGCCTTTCGACAATTGGACGATCTTATAAAAGTGAAAGGTATAAATCAAATACACCTTAGTAATATTCGCTCTTATTTAACAGTTGACTATAAAACAAAAAGTGAAATTGTTCATATTAATGGATTGAACGGTGGCATTCATACACCGAATAATAATTATCGTAAGTCACCAAGTATTCCTATGAAATTTTCACTTAACAATGGTCTACCTGCCTCTTCTATTATCGATATATTTGAGTTATTATCGGCTTATAGTTACCGTCCTGTGCCGGAGGATGATTTTTTTTATGAACGCAATGGCGAGAAGGCTTTTCGTATCGCATCTTGGAATTTACAAAATCTAACTTTAGCAAAAGTTCAGAACTTGGGAGTTAAAGAAGTTATTTGTAGAACCATATTGGAGAATAGGTGAGTTTTCATTATTTCTCAAGTACATCTATAATTCATTTTAGAATTTAACAAAGTCTACGCTTTTGTTATTGAAAATTTAATTTTAAAAACCTTTAAAATCATATTAATTTATTGGTAAATTGTGAAAGATTGTAGCTCGTTATCGTAATCATATCTCATTTTGTATTATTTATGCTTAAGTGGTGTTTCCTGAATGGATGTAGTAACTTTTTTGTTTGCAAGCTTATCATTTACTTTATTATTATTATTTTCAAGTACCAATTATCTCGGAGATTAAGAACACACCTGTGCAAAGTAAAAATCAATTTTGTTACATTTTTTGTAGGAGATATTATTGTTTAAATAGCATAAACAAAGAATTGATTTTCTAGTACCTAACTACCATAATTACTGTTGTTAAACGTGAATTATTAACGATAAAGTTTTTAGTTTGCTAATCTTGGCTTTGAAAATAGTTGTTTTATTTTCTTACAAAACCAAAAAGGCATAGAGTAATATTTTAAAGTACTTGCAAAGAAAATTCTAGAAAATTGTGTAAAGTTGATGATATTTTTATTAAAGCTCTCCCTCTTAATGCCAATGCGCGTACCTTATTACAACTAGGGACCCAATTTTGTCCTTTTTAAAGCCTAATTTTATTGTACTTGAATTGGTTAGGTTATCTACTGAACCCTAAACTTTACTTCAATGTTCATATTCCAAACAAAACCTGTCTGCAATTAAATAATAATTAAGACCAATTCATTATCTTATAAAGAGTTTTAAAGTATTCAATCATTATTTTGCGATTGCAACTCGATTAAAAATATTTTATTATATCTCAATTATTTTTTTAATTCTAGATGGTCTATAATAGCAGTTCAAGAAATTCAAGATAGCGAAACTTTAAAAATAATTTGTGAAGCTTTAAACAAACCTTATTTAAGACGAGTTAGCGAATGGAAAAGTAATAGCCGACAGTGGACTTTTTCCATACCTGACTGTGGAAAATCACAGTTAGGTTTTTTGTACGACTGTTATAATGAAGGTAAAAATTCTGATTTAACTTTTTTCTTTTAACTAAAACATTTAATTGTTTAGACCTAAGTATAGGACTGAGCTGCTTGGAGGAAACCAGTGTCGATCATTGTCAAGTTTCTTCGGCAGAATTTAAAGTAAATAACTTAAATTTGACGATTTTAAATGTTTATTTGCCACCTTCTGAAGCGCATAATTTAGAAGAAAAATTAAAGAATTTTATTTCTAAGCAAGAAAACGTATTTTTTGTATTAGGCGATTTTGTGAAAATGTATAAAAATGTGATAGAAGAATCGGGAAAAATTGCAGGGTTACAATCTATATTACCATTTTCAATCAACACTAATTGTTTAAGTGTTAAATCAGTAACCGGTTCTCATTATTCCGACAACATTCTAACCAATTTAGATAGTCAATCACAACTTACTGGAGTATGGGGTGTAGTGAGACAGGGACTAACGCACTTAGCGATTCCTTGTGGTTGGAACTGGGGAGGACCGGTTTCTACTCATTGTCCTGTATGGGCCGAACTTTATGCTTCTCCAAATACTGGTACAGCGCTGTGATCTATTTACTCTGATGTTATTTATTAATTCTTAAGTACAACTTTTGTTATTATAGTATTATGTTTTAGACAATTTTGAAGGTATTTTCCTAGGTACAAGTTGTATTTGAAGTTTTAAGTTTAAAAATAATTAACAAACGTTTATATTGGAGTGAAATTTACAGTATTTGCTAACTAACTTTTAACTCGACAATCATTTTGATAGAAAAAAAAGTGTTAGTTTATTTAGTATTATATTATTATTCAAAATGTATTATTTTTTTAAACGAGTAAATGTGAGTTATTCTGAGCACAAATTTTAATGTTTTCAAATTATCAATAATTATTAACTGTACATTACTAAAGTTCGAAGAAAAATGGTATTATTGTGATTATTGTAAATAGTTGTTGAATTTTTTTATAGATGTACTATAGGTATTGAAAATTTAATTCTTTGAACTTAAAATTATTTTAAATCTATTTGTGCAATTGCAATTATTGACCAAATGTATTAATAGTAAATTTTAAATTAAAGTTATTTTTGACAATTTATTGTAATTTGTATACGATCTTTAGTAGATTAATCTCGAATGTTCTCATTAAATTACAGTAATTATCTTTAATCGCGTAATTCTAAAATGAATAATAAATTCATGCACGATTGGTTGCCTATATGCAAGGCTGATTCTTGACAAGTGTAGTTTTAGGTTATGATTTAAAAACACAAATTATTCATGCAAGTTGTAAAGTCAGGTGGTTGTTTGTTTATAACATTTATTACAACAAAACTACCTTTAAAATTTATTTTATCGAGACTATAGTTTTAAAATATTTACTTTACAAATTCCAAAGCGGTTAAAGTAAAATATGGAGGTTCAAGAAATAGCGAAATCGCAAATACAAGGTATGCAGTTTAGTTTTATGTACTTAGTAATTTAGAAACGGATTTTTTAGCCGTAATTGATGTTTTATTATACGCATCGGCTGATAAGAATTCTATCGTGAGCGATAGCATAAACACGGCTCTTCGCAAAATAGCAAAAAAACATTCGAACGATGTCTTAAAAGTTTGTTGCGAATTTTTTAAACTTAATAGTAAATTAAATAACGAGCATGTCTCCCAAATATTGAAATCGATGGAACATATTTGCCAAGAATATATAATAGAAATTGATGGTGATACAATTATTATGCTTATCAGTTTTTGTATGGATATAATGACACATAATGCTATTTATGAACCGATAGTGCAGATGCCAGCTTCTGAGATTTTGGTTGCTCTAGGAGGAAAACATAGTGTTCAAGTAATATCATTTTCATATATAATATATACCTACTATAACTATAATTATTATAATGAAAGAACATTAAAAGGTTACAAAAGTTATCTCGAGAGTTCAGGGTTAAAAGAAATTATTTACTATCAAAAGTCGTTAACATTTTTTTTCCAATTAACGCATTAGAAGTAATTAACTTTATCCAGTAATAAAATGTTATACATGTTCATTAAAGGTACAATTTTAGATACTGTATCTGTATTAAATAACATTACCGAGATACTGAGCTATGAATAATGTATAGTAGAGTGTGCTCACAGCACAGCCTATATACCCAAATATTTTCTGTCGAAGGAGAAATAAGACATCTATGGCTGTTTTGTTGTGAAAAAAACAAAATCTGAGCTTATAACTCTGTTTGACCCTCGGGAAAAATTAATTATTTTTAGCTGTCTTTGAAACCTAACACTGAAATAGGTAAAAGATACTGCAGTTTGCGTTACGTTTCTTGTTATTACTAATTAATTATCTATAAACGGTTAAAAGCGGTCGAAAATTGCTCTAAAACTTATGAGAGAAAAATTTTCATCTACTGCTTAATTTAAGAGATATCAGCTTGTCAGCTTAATAAAATCAGTTTTTTACCCCAAAACGACTAGCTACTGGCAGAGAATATTTTGGTATAAATATACTATACCTAAATCTGTTTTCCCACATGGTCATATGGTGTAAATCATATCATGTAGTACTATCATTTTAGATAGGTGTCAGCTTTTAGTCTCACAGCGCCCATATGTTATACAAATCTTTACTTTTAGGTAATAGAAGCATTAATGCAAAAATTAGAAGTTGGTATAGTTCCACATTATACTATACCCTATACGTTAGGATCGTTAGCACAAACGAGTGCTTTTGGAATAGTACCATACTTAAATAGTATTTTACAAACAATTATACCACTACTGTCTATCGTAAAAGCTGACAATCATAAATATGCTTTTTCATACGGTATTTAACTATCGTTTTTCAATTCTGCGTGTAGTTAATAAAATTTTTTTGCAGCTTTGGGTAGGTTTAGTGAAGCAATAACGGAGTATATATCAAATTCAAATCAAGCTCCAGATCCTACCATAACCATTTCTATGTTTCACAAAGACATGGGTGTAGCTTACGAAATTTTTATTACAAATTGGCTGTATTCGCGCGATTCTAAAATAGTTGATAGTGTTCTAACGGCAATTTCGTCGATGTTTTCAATATTAAGCACAGAAAAGGTTAATCAACAAACTCCACGCATTATTCCAATTCTTTTAAATTTGTACAAGAAAAATAAAGCGCCACTCTGTGTAACACAGTGTTTAGGCTCAGTTCTTCAAGTATGTTCTAATTTTTTATTTTCAAATAGTGTAGCGTATTAATTTACAGGTTACCGCTCTTTCTAATGGAACTTTACTGGAGCCCTTGCTTACGCCTATATTAAATACGTTAGGTGATCTCGTGTGTATCGTTCCAGATTATGCACAACCAGAGCTTTTGCGTAATCATTCTGAAGTTTTACGCTGTTACGAGCGTTTGTCTATGTATTTTACCGATCATTGTTTAGATCACTTGGTCGTACAGTTGAAAAATAATAACGATAAAGAACGAATTAAGGCGCTATTAATTTTAACTCATTTAGCTAATTCTTCAGAAACAACGGTTCAAAGCAGATTGGTTGTATTTTTGCAGGTTGTATCGACAATTTAAGTTGATTTAAAGCTACTTTACGTTTCTTTTAGATTTTATCCGAACTGATTAACGAACAAAACGTTAAGATAAAAAAGGCAGTGCTTAAAACAATAGTCGCTTTTGCTTACAAAGGACTTTTACCGAAAAATGGAGAACAGAAGTACTTGGAATTTATCGTAAAATTATGTAGCGTCCAACAAGCGTATACAAAAAATGGTGAAGTTGATCAACAAGAGCTTTTCGATTTACAAACGACCGCAGATAATACTTTATACATGTTGAGTACGTCAGTGATCGAACTAGAAGATGTTCTTTGGAATTTATTACTCAATTGCTTTTTGATACACGAATATAACGACTCTTGTATTACAATTTTACGTTGTCTTACACATTTGGCATCTAGAAAGCAGCTTAAAAATTCTTGCGAGGCCGCTTTTATTCGTTGCCTCGGATTACTTGCTCAACCTATTCCGTCTTTTCGAGGAACTTTTATATTGAACTTCTTAAAAAACATTAGGCTCAGCGAGTCTGAGAAATACAGGTAATTAATGATCCAAATTCTTTTTTCTTAATAAAATATTTACAAATATGGTCTTTGGTGCACATTAGTTGAACAATTGTGTTTATATTATATCGGATATTATCCAAATCACGATCGCCACTTTAACTTTTTTATGTTTTGAGATATTAATTTGAAATTTCAGGAGGTTGAAAGCTTCCAGTTTTACCACAAATGACATCAACTTTGGTTTTTCATTTCTATCCAAATACAGCTATACATTGTCTCAACTTTGAGCTCTCTAGTTCTTATAGTTTGAACTGTGAAAGAATGAAATTTGTTCACAGGACAGACCTATAAACCTGAGTTTTAATTTACCACTTCTACTATCCGAGCTGTATAATTTTACCAAATTTTGGCTGTAACTCTTACAGTTTTGATTGTGGAAATATCAATAGATTCCAACTTCTTGAATGAAATTTCTGGTTGATTTCTTAAAAGACAGAGTTGTTCGGGTGATCCTAATTTGGTTTACATTAATGTGCTAAGCCTTGGTATACTTTATACATAGGATGTCTCTTAAAGACACTGACACACTTCTATAGTGAATTGCTTGGACCATTGTATTATAGTACGTTAGAGCCTAAATTACCTTTATCAAAAACTATTGGGATTAAAATTAGACCTAAACAATCTAGACTGGTCCAAGGAATTGTGTATTAAAATTACTTCCTTAATTTATAGGTCTGTTTGGAATACGAAAATAGCCCATCTAATTAAATATATGGAACAAAATTACGATAACTTTCAAGTCAAAGAATGGGAAGATCTATTATTCGATTTTGTTACTCTTATAATTCAAACTATCGACGATGTAAATATAAATGAACTTTTAATGATCGAAGCAAAGAAACAACTTCGCTTATATAGTAGTAAATCGTCTGAAAAATGCTTACTGTTAAAGTGCCTGGCTCTAATTACTTGTCACGTTAAAAATGAAAAACTTGTACTTGACATTTTAAATACAATTATCGAAATGGTGAAGTCGAATGGAGGACAAGAAATAAACGCTTGCGCCGAAGCAATAGGGATTTGTTCTAGAATGCATATTAAAATCGTTTTAGCTAAGCTTAGTACAATACGAAAAGAAACTATATCGAAAAAGTCAAACAAGTTATTGAATTTTAACTTTATGAATAGTCAGAAAAACGAAATTGAAGTAGAGAAGGTAAATCCTGATTGTTTTGTCTTCCAACTACTTATACTTGTGTTTCAGATTCGCGTATTAGTTTTGACGAGTTATACAGAAATATGCAACGAGGCACCTGGCGAGTTGCTTTTACAGACTGTTCAATACGAAATATTAGATTTTGCCGTGAACGAATTGAATAACTGTAAAGATTTCAACGTTAGGCAAGTATGCATCAGAACTATAGGGTCTGTTGCCGATGCATTACATCCGAACAGAAATTCTTTACACATACAAATGCAAGATAGAGAAAAAATACTAAATTTAATATCCACGCAAATGCAGTTGCACAACGGTCCCGAATATATTGAGTTATATCCTGTTACACTCCCCGTTATTACTTCTTTGGTAAGTTGTTCGATGCGACGAATTTTTGATCAGACCTTGTATACTAAAAAAGACCAAGATTAATACCTTTTTTTTGTCAGATTCGATTACCTCCAGCATTAGAATCACTGCAACGTACAGATCTCCTAAAACATTGCTTTAATAACATATTTAACGCGGCTGCAATATACTGCAAGATAAATACAGATTGTAGTCCCGGTACTTATTACGGCGATTTAAAAATGGCTCCTTTTGTTTACACGAGTTTTTCTAAATTAAATTTTGTGGTTCAGGAAATATTGACTCAAAGTTTGTCGCCCGCAACCTTAGACGAAATTGTGACTTTATTAGAACCGTGGCTAAGTCGTAAGAAAGCCGAGCAACGTCTTCCAGCTTTAGAAACTCTCCGAGATGCCTTACAAACATATTTAGATAACGTAAAATTTGCTTACGAGGCTCCTACTACGTTTACGCAATCTGGATTTTTATTAGCACGGGTTGTTCCTCGGTGTACCGATCCTAATCGAAATATGAGAAAAGTAATGGTAAATAAATTAACAATTGTTTTTAATTTACATCTTGAGTTGTAGGTGGGAGTGGAAGCTTTGAGATTAGTCTTGTGTATAACGGCCAGATACGAAGGGCATAGTAGAGAGCACGATAAGGTTATAGGTCAAGCTCTAGAATCTGTACAAGAGAAAATAGATTCGGATAATCCAAAATTGTTGTTTAATCTCACTACGGATTTGGCTCACGTGATTGTGAACCATTTGCCTCAGTTGCAGCTTCCTCATTTTGTAAATCACTTAATCGATGCTTTATTGGATGTGGAGTCTTCGAGTTCGAGCGGTAGTAGTGTGGTTTTGAACACTGTTTTTAAAAGCAAAGGAGGAGAACTTTTGCAGTACGTAGTGGATTTAATGAACAAGCTGTTGGGTATGTTGAATTTAATTCAATGCACTCGGACTCGATCGTCTACTTTACGTGCCATGCTGAGTCTTGCCATTCACCATCCTAAAATTGTCATCAGTATCGTATTGGGACATCCTTTGCCGTACGAACAGTAAGAATTGATGTCTAGTTTATAGACTGTAGTTGTAATTCTGACTTTTTAGAAATGTAATCGACTGTTGGACTGTATTTTCGAACGACGCCAATTTAGTTCACGAAATTTTAGAACAGTTCAAAAAAATATTTAAAAATTGTGCTCTCTACGAAGAATGCCAAAGTATGGATAACTTGAGAATTGTGACGCTTCAGCCTTTACAGGTTAGAAAATACGAAATGAGAAATTGATAAGTAAAAAACAAATTTTTAGGCAATTTGTGCAATGTGCGAAATATTCAAAAGTACACATATACAGACAATATGTAAGCAACAGTTCTCTGAAATTTTTTCCGTTCTATATATAATTCTAGCAACTTATATCAACACGGCTGCTCCTGTTGTGGCAAAAAATAAAAAGGAGAAGTACAGCTTCATTCCCAACAGGGAAGCTTATAAATTAAATCCTACTAATTCCTGCTTGGAAACATTTAAGCTTTTTCTTATTTGCGGCGGTTTCTCTTCGATTGCAGAAACTTTGTTGACAGCCAATCAGATAGACAATTTAGATCAATTTTTAACCATGGTTCCTTCGCTTACAGAAAATGTTTGTATCGCCGTTCCCGAAACTTTAACCGGAATAGTGGGGTCTTTAGTTCCTTATTCGAAAGCAGAAATTGAAAATCAAAGGATCGCGGTTGCTTCTTTTCTAACCGCATCCGTAAAATTTAGACCGAGTAACGAAAACGTTTTGACCGAAAATATTGTAGAAATGTTATTACAAACGCAATCGGATAGTTGCTGTATGGTTAGACAGATCGGTTTGCAAGGTTTAGGATATACTATCGAGTATTTGTCGTGGGAGTTAGTTTCGAGACACAGCGACAATATTTTAAACGCCTTTATGCAGGGTTTGGATTATAATAATCTCGGGTAAATGATTGAAATTAAGTTTGAAATCAAGTTAACGTTTAAACACTTTTTAGGCCCGAATGTGGTGTGGCGTTAGAAGCAATGTTGAGCTTTTCTAAACTGTTAAAGACTGCTGCGGAACATAATTTAAATTCTTGTCAGGTAACAGCAGCTATGAGAATTAAACCACTATTTGAACAAGAAAATGGAGAACTTCGCGAAGCTGCTTTCCGTTTACTCGGCGATCTGGCCGGCTCAGTTAACAACGACCGACGACCCGATGCTTTTAAAGAACAAGTTTGTGGTTGTTTGATCACCTTGTTGCTTCATTTATGTGACGATAACCCAGATGTTGTGAAAGTAAGTGAATAATGATAAAGGAAACACTAGACTAGTTTCCTATTTTTAGGCTTGCAAGTATTCATTGCGAAAGGTCGCCCCACTTTTAAATAGTACAGAAGTTAATAGTATGATTCAGAATCATCTTTTAGAAGAAGGACATTTACATTATTCAGATTTTATTACAGATTTAATTAAAGCTATGGCGAGTATTTCAAATTCATAAATTATGATGCTAATTATATCTCATTGCAGTCGATTGAATTATTGGAGCTTTTTCCATTATTTTTAATGACGTGCGTATCGTATTTTAAGAGTTCTTGGGTAGAAATTAGGGGATATGCCGCTTTAACGACCGGTCTTTTATATTCCCATTTGAAAGGAGATAGTAAAGCCGAGGTGTCGTTCGACACAGTTTGTCATCGATTGTTGCAATTGTTGAAAGACGAAAATCCACAAGTTAGAACTCGTGCCGTGCAAGCCACAGCATATTTATTTGTTACATAATCCGCTTTAGTAAGAGTTGTTGGTGCCTATTTTAGAATAAAGTTTAAAATTTCATCTGAAAGGCGGACAGTATTACAATTTATTCTTTTGTACTTTATCAAAAACGATTTTGTGATAAGAAAAAATAGTTGAATATAAAGAGTATATTGTTATAGCACTTTTTTATTAATTTAAACTAATAACCAAATACATATTTTAACATGGTTTTTCGGAATTTTTATTTTGGAGTTGATCGGCAGCATAGCGTTGTGTTATAGCTTGTGAAGTAGACAAGAATGGATGAGTGACTGGTAAATCTAATTTTGAAGGATGAACACAAGCTAATCGAGGCTTGTAACCGGCATAAGAAGAACATGGGACGTCGTGAATCAACCTTAGTTTGTCTCGTTCTATTAGATCCGCTATTTCCTCTTTCAGCTCTTGAGGCACAAGTCCTTTATATGGATTTTCACAAGCTCCACACCTAACAAAATAGTATTTGTACATAATTTATTAAGTACTGTTATAGGCTAAGTCAATGAAATTCTAAAAAACGGCAGGACAATCGATTTGAAAACAAATTCAGCTTTCCCCTCATTTTTTCTGATAAACCTTTATTGGCTGTACTATAGAAACATCACGTACTTCACTGGAGGATCTTTGTTCAACCAGAAAGCCCTAGTTGGATCGACTAGTGCTCTTTTTTGTCCAACATCCCATTGTTTAGCTATATCTCGGCAGCCTGGAGCTATGGGGTCCTCTGTTTCGAACTGTGTACTTATCTATAAAAAGGTTCTATATTATATAGTCACTACAGATCTCAAAATACAAAAAATACTTGATCGGCTTTTGGTTCTAATGTAAATTGCGGAATCGATAATTTATTTGTTGGTGCGGCAGCTTCCTCTGCGGATTTTTTCCAATCTGAGCTGTACATATAATCGCACAATATTTTTCGCATTTCTTGATCTGGAATGTCGTCCATTCCGATGGCGGGTGATATATAACGGCGTGGTCTTGTTCTAATTGCCTCCTCTTTACCTTTATCTTCGGGTTTGCCCTAAAACGATAACTATTTTGTACTGGACCAAAATTTAATTTATAAGTCACATAATGTATTATAGGATCTGATGGACTCGTATTGATTATTGGTTTCCGGCCTATGAACATTGTATGAGGTATGTGGGCTCCTGCTTTCCATTCTATTAAATTTTCGCTATCTTTGCGCTTATAGGGTTTTTGAGGTTTTTTAGGACGTTCGGAAAGCTCTTGTGGCCATCTGTACAATTCTCGTTTATCAAGATCAACAAATTTGCAAAACTCAGTTCTGTAAGTTGTTCCACCGTCAAAAACATTTAATTTTATTCGTGGATCATATTCCATTTTCGATATTTGTTATAAGGTATATATAATATATTTATTTATATATTTTTGTCCAACATTTTAAAATTAAAATGATTAAAATTAATTAAAACAATGAAAATCAGTTACTTGATTATTTTTATTATTAGTGATTACCAATATTAATACTTAAGGGCCGTAAGTCAGAGAAAAGAACATTGAGCTATTTTATGTTGCGTTTTTAAAATTCTGCAAATCTTCACTCTTCATGGTGAGTATAGAATAACATTATTTTCAAGCATAAAAGTTTTTCTTTCTGTCTGTTTACGCGTGAACATGATAATTTGAGTTATCTTGGTTTAGTTAAAATTTGGCATGCTCAGTACGATCAAACAAAGGCTCAGATTATATTAGAACAAAATCTATCATATTGTAATAAAACAGCAAATAAGAGATGCATGTCGGTGGCACCCCCACCTCCGAATTTTTGGTAGTGAATTAGTGGATTCGTTTGTGCTTCAAGTCCTATCGTTTGTGCTCACCCCCTTCCGGAGATATTTTTAAAAACTTTATGGGGGTGCACCTGCAAATAAGATTTTCACATATATTTAACTAAACTGGATACGCGCTTTGCTACACTGGTAGCTTCTCAAATATGATCAAATCAAATGTTTTGATTTATTTGCCGTTGATTTTCATCAAGTACATCCATCAAATTACAAAATCTATCCTCTAAAAGAGGGCAATACTTGGGGTTAAAACTATTAAAACAAGATGTAATATAAAATAACCATAAAGAGATAAACGCTTAGAAATAGTTTTATTTTAAAACTATTCGATGGGTTGAAAATTGAAAGCATTTTAGTTTCTCACTTTTCTTTTTAGAGATGGAACAAAATTCTTTCTTATGGATATAGCATTGCAGTTAAAGAAGTACTGATATTAGTTGTTTCCAGCTGTTTTTTATTGATAATTGTCAATTTTTACCTTACAATACTATCAAATTATTAAAGAATACTTTTAACTTAAAAATACTTTTATATAGCCAGCGCATCAGTTTGTAATTCATGACTTAATTGTGTTTGTAAGTTTGATAACTTTTCTTTCAGCATAGCTACGCCCATAATCACAATGTTTTCAGGCTTCAATGCACCCGAAGATTCTACATTAAAATAAAATTTATTCGGCTTAGTTTCCCAACTGAAATTGGCTTCATCTATAAACCACAATGTTAATTTTTAATTACGTATTTAGGATATTTGTTACATTGGTCATCATCTAGCTCGGTATATTCACTTTTAGGCCATTCGTCGGGTTTTGGAAAAAGTGTATGACGCATTGCATTATCAGGATCGTACTCGAAACAGACTCCTGCAGTTGGATTCCATTTAGCGTGTTCCTTACCAAAACCTACAAATTTTGTTAAATTTCTGAAAGTCGAAATTACTAAGGTTACCTTTTTTGGCATAAGCTCGCATTTTAAGTTCTTGCCCTTTGCGTAATTTTATTATTAAAATTTCGTCGGCTTCTCCATACTCTGAAGAATCGTCATCACGATGCTTCGACGTAACTGGCAGTACACGTGGATCACTCGACTTCAAATCGGCAGTAGTGACGTGTCTGGTTTGTTCATCCGTACACTTTACGTCCAAAGTAAATTCCACACTACATTCTTGGCAAAAATCGGTGCATATACAATCCTACAAAGAACCACAAGAATTATAACGACTTAGTCAACAATAAAGTAGAAACTAACCCTAGGATATTGTAATCGTTGAACTACTTCATCAGATATCAATGGTATCAAACCGATTCGGTGAGCTAAAAATTCATCACTCAGGACCGTGGAATTTGCTTCTAATTTAACCCAATCTATCGCCAAAGTAGGAGTTTCTGCAATAAACACTCGGCGTAAACTATTGGCGACACTATAAAACAATTAGACATTATAATGAATATTCAAAATTAATGGTTTAAATAGTATCTACCTCAACTCCGTATCTTCCACATAAAACTTAACATTTTCATCTGTTAAATCGGTAATGTGTACTGAAGGTTGATTGGCGTAAGGCATCTTAAAGGTCTTAAATTTAGACAATTAATTTTTAATTAATTAATTTCAAACTACCGACTACAGAGTCGGTTTTCGGTAGAGCTTTTTGTACTTTGTACACACCACATAACACTTACACACTTTGTAGGTTATGTTTTGACTGACTCTAGCGGACGCTAGTAAAAAATCAAAAATCTCACGTAGTTGGTTATAAACCAAAATTAACTACTAGACTACTAGTAAAAAATGGAAAATACTAGTAACTTTAGTGTCATTTAATGTTATTGTTTTTAAAAATATCAGAAGAGAAAGACCGAAAAAATACAAAAAATAATTTTATTATAAAAATTGCGGTTAGTTATTATCAATTTGCAATAAATTATTTAATATTTTAGTTAAAACTTGGTAATTCCAAGCTAACAATTAATTATTTTGCGAGCGGTCTTCAAAGCAGTTACCGAAATTCTTGATTTGAGTATGTAGAATTTAACAATTTGTAGTGAGTTATAATGCATAATTTATCACCGGCAATATAAACCACGGGTGTGCAATGTGCATGTGTGCAAGATAGTTTTTAAAACACAGCTTGCACACAACACATTACTAATATTAGCTCCTAGCTCTTCTAATTTAAGCTTTTTGGAAATCTAATTTTGAGCTTTTAAGTGAGAACTACCAAGTTTATTAATTTTTGCATTTATAGGATTTGGGCACCTACTTTTTTAATATATTCAAATGGATATTAACTGTTAATACACCTAATAATAATTATTATAGAAGCAATGGAAAAACTACAAGTCTTATTCAAATTAGTAGCAATCACTTTTATTTTATTTATTATGATCAGTATGGCTAGGACTGCTGTTGTACATAGTCACTCTGCTAGTCATCATAATAAAGAAAGAACAGAAGATGGGGCGTATAGTCCTCGTGATCATGGTCACGCCGTGGAGTCAGGAGAACATAACAACGAATTTGATCACGAATCAATATTAGGCAGTGCTAAAGAGGCAGAAGAATTTGATCATTTACCACCGGAAGAAGCTAAAAGACGCTTGAAAATATTGTTAATTAAAATGGATTTAAACGGTGATGGAAATATTGACAAAAAAGAACTTAAAGCTTGGATCTTAAGATCCTTTAAGTAAGATATTAATTTGGTTAAAATGATTCTGCAATTTTTATATTTTAGAATGTTATCCACAGAAGAAGCCCAAGAACAATTAGAAGATGCAGATGAAAATGGAGATGGGAAGGTTTCGTGGAACGAATACGTGTCCGATGCTTATGGTACCGACGAAAGTGATGAGGAATTAACAATCGACAAGGAAAATCAATTAGTACGTAGATGATATAGTACTTTTTAAATTACGATTACGTTTACAGCTGGTTCAGGACGACAAAATAATGTGGAAAGTCGCCGATACTAATGGAGATGGAATACTCGAAGGCGACGAATGGCTTGCATTTTCTCATCCGGAAGAACATCCAGCCATGCTACCTCATATTTTAGAACAAACATTACGCGAAAAAGACTCAAATAAAGATGGCGCTATTACTTTTCAAGAGTTTATTGGAGAACGAGGAAGAGAACACGACAAAGAATGGTTACATGTCGAAAAAGAAAAATTTGACCACGATTTCGATAAAGACGGGAACGGAAAACTTACCGGAAATGAAATATTATCGTGGATAGTTCCTAGCAACGAGTAAGTTTAAATTATTCTTCTTAAAATTTCAGCTCTGTTATGTTATCAATTAATTTTATTTTTAATTGTTACAGGGAAGTAGCCGATGAAGAAGTATTACATTTGTTTTCAATTAGTGATGATGACCAAGATGGTATTTTAACGGTGGAAGAAATATTGGAGCACCATGATACCTTTGTAGGCAGCGAAGCGACAGATTATGGCGACCATTTACGGAATATTCATCAATTTCAAGATGAATTATAAAGAAGGGTAGTTTTAATTATGATTGTTTAAGTTTATAAATAATACCCAAATTATCTATACCTATCTTAAAATAGGTATTTCGAGGTAAATTCAATTAAAACATGATCAGTTAAAGCCGATGAAGCATCTACTGGGGCATTGTTACGTTTGTTTTTGACAGGGGTGGCACGCAAAAAATGACCTGTTACATTAAGGATTTTTTATATCTCGACTCGACTGAAATAAACATGGCCAACAAATTGGATTTTACATTTTCGTTATACATGTTTTAATTTTCAATTCGAGACTAATTGTTTTTAAAATGTTGTTCCCAGATTCCAGATATACAGATGCCTTGCCAAGTTTAAGATATGATCATTGCTCAGTGTGACACGATTTATTACTTGAATAATATGTCAATTTTTTAAAAATTACTAGTTATATTAGTTATATTTTCAATTTAACATAACGTTTTGTATATTTGTTGAATTGAAATGTTTTTTAAAACATAAGTACTTAGCTTTACACCCATATTGTGCCATAAGTAATGAACGATGTATTTATTTAAATAAAGCAGTCAGAAACATAAATTTAATTTACAAAAATATCAAGTTATTTGAAATTCATTAAACTCTTGGATGAGGCGTTTTACGCATGTAGTTTTTTCCTGATGGTAAAGACACGGTATTAACTTTGTGAAACAAAGATGACAGTTCTTCATCAGACACGGTCGGTTGCACCATGACATCTTGTCCCACCTAAAAACAATTCAATAAAAAGTGGAAAATTTCTTAAATGTTTAATAACAACCTTCCAGTCGACGGGAGTAGCAACTTTATATTTGTCGGTTAATTGTAAAGAATCTATAACTCGAACAATTTCGCTAAAAGAAATATTCCAAATGAGAAATAAAGCAATAGTTGAATTAGGACTACTTACTCAAAATTACGTCCAGTCGTAGCAGGATACAAAATGGATAAACGCATTTTCTTTTTTGGATCAATAACGAAAACGGCTCTAGCAGTTAGAGGAATACCATCGGCATTTTTTTCGTCCGGATCAATCATATTCAACGAAACTGCCAAATCGCGTAATGGATCAGAAATTATTGGATATGGAAATGCTTCTGCGGTGCATCTAGCCACCAATTTAATATCGTCGCACCAAGCATTATGAGATTCTACGGTATCACACGATATTGCAATAACTTTAACATTACGTTTTTGAAATTCGGTAAATAATTCCACGACTCGTGCCAATTCTGTGGTACATACTGGAGTGAAATCGGCCGGATGAGAAAATAGGACGCCCCACCTAACAAAAATTTTATTTTCCAAGTTGTAAATAGAATTGCTTTCAATAATGGTTGTCGATAACTATAAAAACTTTGTAGTCTACTCATAAATTTAAATTAATGTTATCTTCTAATAACGAATTTAATTACACTAAATTTCGTGTAAACTTTTTAAAAAGTTCTTACCATAGCAACAAGTGACAAATGGTCTTTCGCAGAGAATTTATTGAGAGAAAGAAAAATAAATAAGCTTGAAACAACTAATTAATGCATATTTTACATTGCAAAACACTGACAAAATTTAAAAATATATTAGCTTTTAACACTGCAGTGCAGTTGCTTGTGCTTGTACCTTATTAGTTGAAATAATTTTTCAGCTCATAAAAAGAAAAGTAAAAAGTAAGTAAAAGTTTGTAACTTACGATTCTCCTAGCCAGTCGTGGAATTTTATTTTTCCCACGGTAGTTTGGGCTTCAAAATTAGGAAAAATTTGACCCAAGTTCACCATGTTTTAAAGAATAATAAAGTTTCGACGTCTAGCCCGGTCTTATATCTTGGAATTTTAAGGTTATCTTTTTTCTTTTACGGTGTTTGACGATAATATTTGTTTATATTCACGGCGATAAATGGTAAATATTTCTATTCGAATTCAATGTTGAGTCAGAATGAGTCAAGTTTTTAGGTTATCAGTTATTGGCTCTAATTACTTTTGATTTGTTTTATTATGAGGTGATTATGATATGAGTATTATTTTTTATACCAGAGTATACCAACTTTGAATAACTTTCACATAACTTATGAGTACTGATGAGTACCTGCACATTTTGTTTTTCAAGCAAAAGCAGACTTTTTTACTTTTTACTAGCGCGAAATTTAAATTTTAGAAAGTAGTCTTAAAGTTCATATTTTACTTGTAAGGTTAATGTATTAGACTTTGAGCGCCTAGGGATAGTATTATGATGTGGCATCGACTTTAAGGCAGTTTGTAACTTAACAGTTATGGTAGAAGCTGGTGAAAGGTAATTTTCAATTTTACTTCTCGTATAAAAATAAATGTTTGTGTTTTTTTAAGTATTTTATATGTTGTAGTCTGAACTTACGAGAAATGCTGCGAACTCTCTCCATAAGTGCTTCGAGAAAGGTAAAAATATATTTACTCTTAAATATGGTACCTACCCAATTTGTTTTTAGTACTTGCATCGTGGACTTCAACAGAAATTATTATATTCGATTAGTAGCCGTAATGCTTCGACATTAACAGATCCCGAAGTGATATCGAGTAATCCACAAAACCTTCCACATTTACCAGTTCCAAAATTGTCCTCGACATTTGAAAAATATTTTGAAACAGTAAAACCTTTTTTAAGTCACGAAGAATTAACCAAAACATCTCAAATAATTGAAGAGTTTAGTAAGGCCCAAGGTCCACAACTACAAAAGTATTTAGAAAGAAGAGCTGGGGAAAAGCAAAATTGGCTAGAAGACTGGTGGTTGGATGTTGCTTATTTAAGTTTTAGGGAGCCCGTCGTAATTTTTTCTAGTCCGGGACAAGCCTTACCGTTTCAAGACTTTAAAGATGAAGAGTCACGCCTAACATACTGTTCCAAATTAATACTGGCTGCCGCCAGTTACAAAATGTTAATCGATGGGTAATTTCGACATACTCATATGTTTGCTGTCTGATAAAAACCTATTTTAGAAAGAAAATTCCAATTGATAAAATGGGTAAAGAAGAATTAGACATGAACCAATACAACAGAATATTTGGAACATGCCGCATACCAGACATTCCTACCGATTCTTTAGAATTTCATGATAAATCCAAACATATTGTGGTTGTCCACAAAAATCATGTAAGGTTGTTCAAACGATTAATTTTTTGTCGAAATAAGTTCAATTTCAGTTTTTTAAAATAAATGTATTCAACGACCAAAATTTACCGATAAGTGAAAACCAGGTACTGAAACAGTTGCATAAGATTGTAATAGAGTCATCTCATCAAACCTATCCTGTCGGAGTTTTAACATCTGAAAATCGAGATACATGGGCTACAGCGTATAAAAAATTAGTTGCTGGTAAATGATTATAATATTGTGGAATGAATTCTTTTAAATAAAAATATTTTAGATCCGTTAAATCAACTTTCTGCATCTGAAATTCAAAAATCTTTGTTTTTGGTATGTTTAGATTCGAGCATTGAAAGAAAAAAAGATGAAACTAGACAAACTTATGGAAGCAGATTATTTATTCACGGTGGTGGTGCCAGTAATGGTAATGCTAGTAATCGATGGTACGATAAAACTGTGCAAGTACGAAAAAAGTTTATTGCAGCATTTTGCTCATACTTATGTATCTTTCTTAGTTTGTCGTAGGCGATGAAGGTACCGTAGGCCTTACGTACGAGCATTCACCTAGTGAAGGACAGCCCATTGCCGTTATGGTTGACTATCTCGATGCATTTATGTAATTTGTATAATATTTTGTTCGAAAATCCGTAATAACATAATCTCGTATTATAGAAAAAATAATGCGAGTCAAAAAATACCCGATGCTGTAAATGTCAACGTTGACCCCATAGAGCTTCAGTTTAGACTTAGCGACGATATTAAAGTTGCCATTGAAACTGCTAGTGAAAATATTGACAGGTAATTTATAGATACCATTCCAGGTACATTTTAAACTTAAAAAACGCCTTTTTAGATTAGCAAACAACTTAGATTTGGAGGTCTTCACTTTTGATATGTTTGGCAAGGAATTCATCAAATCGCAAAAATTTAGTCCAGATAGTTTCATTCAAATAGCTCTTCAGTACACTTTCTATAGGTGAATTCAATTTTTTAAATGTCATGCCTCTATTAATCCAATGTATCGCTTAGAATTCACAAGGTGCCTGGAGCACATTACGAGTCGGCTGCTACACGCAAATATATCGGTGGACGTACAGAAACAATTCGATCTTGTTCATCAGAAGCTATTTCCTTTGCTAAAGCTATGTTAGACACCACAGTCAGTGGTGCTCAGAAATACCAGGCAATGAGCGAAGCCATTCGAGGACATAAAAAGTACTCCATCGAGGTAAAGTATTTTTAACTCTGCAGTATAGACAAAATTCGTTTGCCTTAGGGATATCTCAATAACCATGATAGACAGAAGAACAGCTAATTCGATGTGGTAAGCCAAACTCAAATAAAACTTTTTATCAAATTGATGATAGATTCAAATCAAATTTATCAATAATTTAAAAACAAAGTTTTATTTAATTTTGGTTTAGGGCATTTAATGAATCATTCATGTCATAGTTATACCCAATCCTAATAAGGCGGCACGACCCATTTCATGCTTTTTTTTATGTTACATAGCAATGAGTCATGTGCCAGCTATTTGGACGGTATAATGAGAAACCCTATTAAACTTTCGAATTTGATCCATCCTGTACAAACACATTACCATTACAATCTGCTGTTTCAGGCTGTTAATGGTCTTGGAGTCGATCGCCATTTGTTGGGTTTGAAATTAGCTGCTAGAGACCTGAATGTGGAACTTCCAGATCTTTTTAAAGATGCAAGTTACACTCGTAGCGTTCATATGCGTATATCTTCCAGTCAAGTAGCTACCAAATGCGATGCTTACATGTCTTATGCTCCTTTAACCGATGACGGTTACGGTTGTTGTTATAATCCTCGCGAGAACACTATTAATTTTGCTCTCTCAGCGTTTGTTAGTAATCCAATCACGAGTGCTAAGAATTTCCGTCAAAATTTAGAACAAAGTCTTCTTGATATGCAAAGCTTATCGCTTCAAATGAAGGAATCTAAACTATAAGTTTTCAAATTCTTACTTGTTTTATTTTATACAATAATAATCACGCATAATTTAATAATTTAACAGTATTTGTACATAAAATTAAAAATGCGGTGTAATTAGTGGAAATATGATGATCATTAAAAAAAGATAATACTATTCAAGCTCTTCTGCTATCTGATAAAACTCTTACAATACAACCGACTCCTCCAATATTATAAGCTTTCTCGTGCCATAATAATAAATGTCCGCTACTACCCTCCGAAGGAATTTCAAATCCTCTATAGACATATTTCATCAACACGTCAATTTGATCACGACTTAAAGATTGAATCACGTCGTCTATTTGAGACGCTTTAATTGACAACAGTACCCTTAGAGTCACGTTCAAAGCTTGATCCTGTTAAAATGACTTTTACACATAATCCTTACAACAAAAGCAACTTACTTTGGTTTGCTGACTTTTGCAGCCTAGTGGCGCATTATTTAAAACGCTTTTCAGAGCGTCGGAATATTTACCTGTATATTTAAGTTAAGGAAACCTAATTGGTAAATCAAATTAAGTTTAAAAAAGTAAAACTATAAACGCAGTAAAAGGATATTGATTAAGTAAGGTTAGAATTTCAGCTTCGTTAGGTCCTACTACACTATGGTCTACTTCATCTTCTTTAAAATTATTTTCATTGTACTGATCAACATCTATTTTTCTAAAAGCCGAACTTGAGGTATTCTTTGCCATTTTTAAATATTATTTACTTTCCACACACCCAAACCCAATATGTGTCACCGTCAACTGTCACCGGTCCTGTCCTGTGGTCCACCAATTCTCAACTTGTCAGTAAAGATTTAAAACGCAAAGTCTTTTAAACAAAACTAGAATATTCTTATTTAATACGTAATCGAAGTAGAGAGTTATTAAAATCTCTCGAAAATTACTAAAATTAAAGAATTAGAACGTTTTAGAAAATATACTATTTTAAAATTTTGGGGAAATAATTTGTAAGTTGTTGGTTGGCAACACTTATTAATACTACTCTTAACTCTTAACCTGTAATACCAACCAACCTAAAATAAAACCATAGTTTCCTTTTTCGTGTCCTAAGTTCGTCAAACATGGTAAGTCGCAAATCCTGCTAATTTTAATGATAAATTAAATCATCCTTTATATTATATTAAATAAAAAGTACGTAAATGTCTATATCTAATTCTGAATTAGTTTATTTTGTGAAAATGCGATAAAATTTTGTAATTGTTTTAGGGTAAGGTTAAGTGCTCGGAATTGCGGGTGAAAGACAAGAAGGAGCTTACAAAACAGCTCGATGAATTAAAAACAGAATTGATGAGCTTACGTGTAGCTAAAGTTACCGGAGGTGCTGCATCGAAGCTTTCAAAAATGTAAGTTCTAATTTTTGGAAACACTATTTTTTTATTCTTTATTATTTGTTTTTAGACGAGTGGTAAGAAAAGCTATTGCTCGTGTTTACATTGTTATGCACCAAAAGCAGAAGGAAAATTTGAGGAAATTGTACAAAAACAAGAAATATAAACCTTTGGATTTGCGTCCCAGAAAGACACGTGCTATGCGTAGGGCATTAACGCCAAGGGAAGAAAATCTTAAAACACAAAAAGAGCTTCGTAAACTTTCAGTGTACCCTGTTAGGAAGTATGCATTAAAAGCTTGATGTATTTTGGTTAAGTAAATAAATAATTTGATAACCATCCTGTTTTAATTTTCTAATAAAGAGGTAGAGTCGGGAGGAACGCAGAAGGTGAAAATTTCATAACTCCGTGTGCTCCTACCTACTCGCCCTGTATTTGGTGTAATTTAAAAGAAGTAATGCAAATTGAATAAAAAAATTTGATTTATTACAACAAGAATAATAAATAATCATACAACACAAATTAAATATTAAAGTAACAAATAAATAGTTTTAAAATTGTCGAATGTCTTTATGTAAGATACCTTGCATAGGAATGTTATTACCTTTTTTCATTTTACAGAGCAATTTCTTCATTTATATCACATTCACAATTTTGAGTACCGTTTGTTTCAGAAATAATTTCTTGGTGTCTCGATAATTCGTTAGTTCCAGTTTCAGAAAGAGCCAAATTAACTTGTAAATTAGGAATTTTTGGACATAATGCAAACATCCAAACGTTGTACAGTTCTTTGGGAAAACTTGTTTGCTTCAATTGTCTGTAACACTCTAAACCCGCTTTATCAAAAAGTTGTTTCAATAGTCCCAAAGGTCTAGTCATCGAGGAGTCTTGCTCATCGATTTCCACAATACCCGATGACGTAGTATTTTCTTTGACCACTATCATTCCGTTTGGTTTCAAGCCACTCCTGAATACAAAATTTATTTTTCAAAGAAATTAAGTAAACTATTACCAATATTATACTTACTTGCAAATTTCGAGAAAGTTTATTAAGTGACCATCGATTAAGTGGCCTAAAACCCACTGTATCCAGATAATATCGTATTTATTTTTTTCAGGAATGAAATCTTGAAGACCCACCGTAAAGAAACTTCCAACTTTTGAAAGTTGTCGTGCACCAATGTAAATTTTAGATTTATCTAAAAAAGCACCGTTTTGTTCCACTAAATCCACATTTTGGAATAGTTGTAATAATAAATGTTTGCTTATTCGTCCAATACCAGCTCCACAATCTAATGCATACGATTTCCCTGGAGGTCTTTTGCTTTTAAATAATTGTTGTAGAAATACTTTTGATCCGTCAATGTCGATAGGGGAAACGTACCCAAAACCACCCAACATACCATCTATCGTTGGTGGAATTTTATTCCAATAATCTTTACCGTCAGTGTAAAACTTATGTTTTACGTCTTCCTTTGCTAAATTTTCCATTCTTCGATCTTCGTACTATTTACAAATTGGAAATCTTTAAATTTCGTTCTATATTAATTTATCACACCATGCTGTACCCGTCTTCAATATTATTTCTGCTCTTTTGTTTTGTGAGGTTATGTTGATTGGTGATAGAGGACCAAGGTCAAATACTTTGGCACCAATTTAAAAATACGCAAAGGTGTAAAGCTAAAACAAAGTGACACGGGTACAAAAAGTGCAAAGTATTGGTTCAAATTGAAGTGAGGAAGAGGTGTACGGAGTACGGGACATCTTAAATTACTATTTTGCGTAATTTACCACCAAATAACAAAATTACAGTCGTCTAACCTATTTACCTACTACCATTCATACTACCAAATCTTTTTCCTATAAAAATATTACAAAAAAAGAATCACATTTTACGCCTAAAATATAAACAACCGTCTAAACTTATGCCCTTTTAACGGTGCGTTCGGGGGCTCGCTTTCAGCGCTATGAAAGCTTTCGTGACGTCACGGTTTCAGTACGTAAACTTATGCCTCCTTCAACGCACAGTAATACGTCGTAATAGCGTGTGGCGCTAAAAGCGAGCTCCCCGGAGGCCTCTAAAGCGCCATTTACATAGAACCATAATAGAACTTAGTGTACTTTGGTACTGTAGAAGTAAGTAAAAGTATCGGAGTGGGAAACGGCGTAAAAACAAGTCGCCCACCATGCCTTTGTTAACTACTTTTCTTGTTAATGTTTTCGAGAGCTCCTTTTATTTTGGCATAGGTCGTGGTTCGTTTAAAATTTCGTATTTTATTATTGATGAGCGCCAATTACTCGTTAAATTTATCTTGCTCAATTGAGTAATAAATAGTACAGCAAGATTGTTTTTTATTAAAAAAATTGTTATTGGGATTAATTCACAATTCGAAATTACAATACCCAAATCAAAAATCAGTATTTACAATCCATAATTAAAAAAGCTGGCTACTAACTTCACCGACTTCAAAAACTCAAAACTTCCTTTTTTTTTAAATCTTCGAACTTAAAATTCAACAAATCAATCTTCATTTGACTCTCACAAATCCGAGTCTCATTTTTTAAAAATCCCACTCCTAATTCTCACCCAGTGGATTTCCACCACCACTCGATCAACTCAAAACTACAAAATTTAAACAAAACATCATCAAAGAAAAATCTCCGTATATGCATCAACATTTTTTAATTTAAAAAATTTCATCGTTAGTACACCTTCTATTGCACACCATTTTTAGTTATTAAAAGCTATTACCATGGCAAATGCAACATGTGTCGGAAGAATTATTTTATGGTATTTGTAATTAAGAAAACATTTATATATCTAAAACTAAATAAATAATTTACATTTTTTTATATTTATGTAATACGCCATGTATCTCAAACATACAATCGTTTCTATTATTTTGGTTGAGACTTCCGAGTGAATTGGCAACGAATTTTGCGAAATTATCGCACTCGTCATTTTGGTAAGCAGAGTTTGCTAGCCTACTCATGGCTTCATCAACGAAATTTTCCTTTTCCACATGACGTTTCTTTGTCTTTGGTTCTGTAGTCGATGTAATTGAGCTGCAAGGTGACAAGTCAATTACCTCAGTTTTTACTTCATCTATTGGCACATGCTGCAGAAACAACTGCTCTTCCCGACTTTCGCAAAAAGATTCTTCCTGTATATCTTCGGCACAGCTTGGGTCCTGCGAGTTACTATTAGCAAAACTGCTAGCGGTCCTATAATAAGAAAAGCAATAATATAGGGGGAGCGTTTTATAATATCTAAATATTTGAATAATTTACCGTCTTGTCGTCATAACAGAGTTCAGAAACGATAAGGTTTCCATTAAATGCCAAGAGTCATAACACTCAGACTCTGACCCGCTCCTCATAGCCAGCTCATATTTTATTTTTTCCTTACGATACTTCTCCCGTAGCGCCCAGTATCTACTTTTGACAATGTCTGCTGTAATAATTTGCAATCTCAAAAAATTAATATTAATAGGTAATTGCTTTCTTTGTATTAAGTCATTCCTGCATTTACAAAGAGATAAATAAAGAAAACAATTTTAAAAACTTACACGTGGTGTTTAAAATTAACGCCAAATCCGAAAAGGCTTGCTCTTTTTTAATCTTACTTTTGAAGTTTCTATTTTTTCTATCCCAAATCGCAGGGTAGGATTTCAACATACCAGCCAAAGTATCATCCATAATTTATGTAAAAGATAAGGTTAAACGTAGTTAAATTCTAATAATGGTTCGTTGTTGGTTCTCACTTTATATTTACACTACCGAAATGATCAAGTAAAATGGAAAAAAGAGCAAGTAAAACCACCTAAAACGTAGGTTATGTTTGTCGATTGTTTGTGGCGCGTTTAAATTTCAAATTATACATGAGTGGGAGACTGAAGACGCTAGACCGCGTGGGAGATACGCTTGAATGATTGGCCGATGTAGAATAAGTAGTCCAAAAGCTTGGAGCTTGCAAACTTCTACACCACTGTTACCAACTCTGTTACCAACTAACCCCCATTATAAATGCGCGCTTTGAAAAGACACTATTCTAACTTCTACACTACCGTTGCCATAAATTATAAATTAAAATTATACCTAAAATTATCCTACCTCCTACTACATTATACATAGCTCAGAATTTATTAATTTTTACCATGGAAGTTACATGATACGTATTTACAAATATTTTTCGAGTTTTGCAACTACGATGACGCCAATTTGTAGCCGTCTTAGGGACTAATGTACCTATTAAATATAAGCCTTTTTGGGCCGGTAGCTTAAGAGATATTGTTCGACTTTGATAATTTCTCGTACACTTAATTTCCAACTTTCTAACTTTTTCTAATTTCTACACTTTTATTGCTCTTAAACTAGCGAACTAGCCAAGCAAAATAGCTCAAATTTGGCAAGGTGGAAGCTGTGGGGTAGGTGACAAAAACTGTGCGATTACAAGTTACATAAGTGCTACTATTTACTAATTATATTCTTTGAATTTGGGAAGAGTTGTAACTCTTTAACCGTTAGGAATAGCCAGTTGATATTTACCTAGCAGTGCGTGGGGGAGCTTCTAAAAACAGCCCCGCAATATAAATTAAAATAAATGTAACGGTGTAAAAGTTTTTGAAATTTTCAAAGTAGAATATCTCTTAAATTATCAGTCCAAAAAGGCTCATATTTAAATAAGGACACCTCTCCGTATAGGGGCTACAAATTGGCACCATTTAAGTTCCCAAATTCGTAGTTTTATGAAAAAAGTTTTTAAAACTTTGTGAAGATGAATAAATTCGGAGCTATGTAGTAGGGGATTAGGAAGTTAAAGGAGGTGTCGGTGAATTAATATTTGAGCAGTTGTGGGCACATAAAGGCATGTGTTTGGACGGTTGCCTATATTTTAGGCGCAAACTGTGCTCATCTTAATTTATTTATCGCTCATTGGGAATGTTAATTATTATATATTATAAGATTATGGCTTACAGCATTTTAAAATCACTTTGTAAAAATAAAACAATTCTTAATTATAATCTCCACCATCTTTATTTCGTTTTAAATGTTATTCACAATAATTAATAAAACTTCATTTAAGATTTTTTATAGGTACCTCAATCTACAAAATTAAATTTCATTTTCACTAATACATCTCATTAATTAGTAATTACGTATTATTTTACAATTTCTTTAAAAGTAAAGGAAGTATTGACTGAATTTTCTTTCTCTTATAGGTCTCCATCTCTCGGATTTCCAGATTGAAAGAAATTTGTGAATACAAACTTGTATTTTTTCATAATCTTTTTGTTCTGAGTAGATACTCTTCAATTCAACTGAATTGTATATACTATACAGGCTCCTAAAAAAACCGTCATACCTGAATCAACTGACCTGAATTTTGCTTCAACACTGTCTCCAAAGCAAAAATTACAAAAGATTACAAAAGTAATTTAAGATGTCTGGTACACCCCTTCCCCACTTCAATTTGTACCAATACTATGCAGTTCTGTACCCGTGTCGCGATGAACCTGTATATTATCTAACTTTCAATTATTTTGTTCAAGCTGTTCATGAGTTACTATAGTGCTTCTGGAAAGATGTCTCGTAATGCCTTAACGGTGTTCCAGAGAGAAAATTTTTATAATGAAAAAGTTTTAAAATGCCAGCCTAAACTTTTAAACCCCTCCCAGCTGTTAACATGTAACTATAACTAGGGCCAGCCTTTATTGTTTCTAGTTTTTCAACTTCGAACCAATTTAAATTTTAATTCCGTGGGGCGTTTTACAAAAAAGGAGAGGATAGGTTTTGTTCGGGGGCAAGTTTTATGAGAGGGTAGTTATAATTTGGTTATGCTTGTAATAAATTAAATATTAATTTAAAATCCCCCTCGTACTGAAATCTGAGAATAAATATGGAGTTGTGGCTTGCATAACTTCTTAAGACTTCTATTTATACTGTATATCAGAAAGATATATCAAATACAAAATTTAATTAGTATACACCATCAGTTACTTATAATTTTACTTAACAACTTAAATAATTACATAATTACTGTCTACCGTCTTCGTTTTTGATCTTTTGAATAACTACTTCTGGAGTGATATCTATCGTCTCGATTTCTTTCATTTTTATCTCGAGATCGACCTCGTGATTCGTATCCCTTATTGTCACGTTTATTATACGGCAATTTTTCTTCCCTTCCATATTTTCTCACGTCCACGTCTTTTTTCTTACCTTCAAACTTAGAGTCCTTTTTGGATTTTGCTTTTTTATTCTCAGAAGACGAATCACTTTTAGAACTTGAATCTGAATGTGAACAAAAAATTAGTTATTAATCAGTTATTTGAGTTAAATTACACTCTAACCTGAACTAGAACTGTCGCTTTCGCTAGAATCGTCTTCGCTACTACTGCTCGAAGTAGAATTGTCAGCATTTTGTACAACCGGCTGCTTGGGAAAAGCTTTAAGATGTTGACGTAATTCGTCAGTCAAACCTCCTAAACCAATTGATGTAAAAAAGTTGATGGAAAATCTGGTATTTTTTGGGTTGTCTCTCGGAAATAATCCAGCAAAGCTGCTTTGTAAAGTTGCATCTTTTAACCGAAGATTGAGTTTTGCGAGGCCCATATACTCGCTTAACTCTTGGAATAAAATTTTTATAAATATCCTACTGGAACTAGTTGTCTCGTCCTCGTTTAGGTGTATAATTTCCAAAACCTCCCAACCAATTGCGTCGGTGAATAAAAGGTGAGCAAAAAATTTACTCACGTTTCTCAAACGATTGGTGTCTAACCTGTGAGTAGTTGCATATGTATCTTTGAATATTTGCTCAAACGGAGTTACATAAACATTATTAATTTGGCAAAAGCGTTGCGCAAGAAGTCCATAAAATTTTTCGTAGGTACGTTGTTCGGCGCAACAATCGAGAAACATGTGGCATAACTCAATTTCTTGTCCAGGTTTCAATTCCATTTTCATGAGCTTATGAGCACATTCTTCGAAGTCTAAACTCGATTGAATGGTGAGATAAATAGTGCGACGCAAAGCAATCAACGTAGTTTCGGTTTTGTCTACAATTACCAGAGCATCTTTGTCTTCTTGTTCCTCTTCTTCGTCGCCCTCCTCTGCTGAATCTTCGGAACCAGAATTGGAATCACTGGCGTCGCTTCCTAGAATGTCGCTTGCCAAAGTTCTGTACTTATCTTCGTTCTCTTCAAATTTATCGTCTAATTTGAATACGTTTAGTATATCTTCGGCATGTTGGGGCTCGACATCGACTAAAGTGATCAGATGAGTGATTTGACTGTCTTCGGGTACTATATCGTGATCTTCAAGAACCGCCGCATGATCTTTAAAACCGTCTTTGCGTATTTGAAACATAACTTCGATCATATACTGTATTCTCTTTTCTAATTTGCCCTCGTGCAAAATATTACGCAGCATTTCAAAAATTGCCGATATACCTTTACTAGACACTTCTGTTAACTTTTGACCGCACTCTTTTAAAAACGAAATTGCCACTTCGACAGAATCTCCAGTGGGCGACTCGACCAATAACGTTAAAATTTCTAATGCTAGAATCTCGTGCGCCACTTCTTGATTTACCAAATGTGCGATGAACGATGCCGCAGTAATAGAAGTGTTTTTATTGTTTAGTTTGTAGCCTCTTTTAAATTGTAAAACGAGACGATTCAAAAGCAATTCGCCGATGTTGGGAAATTTTAAATTAATAACCGCTACCAGTGCTGCGTAAATTCTAGTAAAAGTAGGCGAAGCGGCTTGTGCTTGAATTATAGATTTGCACAATAATCCACGACCACGAATAACATTTTCTTGGAGCAACTCACGAGAGATTATTTTTATGTTGGAAGTATTAACTTTATTTATGTAACCGTGAATAGATTTTTTTAGTGCTTCCCAAGCAATTCTTTGGTACGCAGTCGACGATTTGTCAGTTATTTCGGCTTGCATCATACGGAGCTTTGCAGGAGGTATATAGGCCCCTCCAGTTTTAGATGTTATAATATTTACCGGTTTTCGTTGACGCGGTTGTGTCGGCACAGCCTCCGTTTTCTTATCTTTTTCGGACGGTTTTTCGAGGTCATAGTATCTTGCTCCAACCTTGTGATCGTCTTTTTTGGGGTACTTCGTCCAATAACGATCGCTAATTTGTTTTTTATCGTGATCGTCGCCATAATAACGTTGATGCTCCTGTTCTTCGTCCGATTTGTGGGATCGTTTCGATTTTTTGTCGTCTCTACGTTGATTTCGCTCTCGAGATCTTGATCGTTTACGCTTACTTCTCTTTTCGCGGTATTCGTCCCTATTTGAAGCTTTTTTAGATTTTTCAACATCTGAAGACTTCGCTTCCGTAAGCTCTTTCGAAGATGGACTCTTTTCAACACTGCTTACCATCTTATCCATTAATGTATTTAATTTAATACAATTTCTTCACCACGTATTGTTGGCGTATGGATACCTAAATTTCTGTTGCAATAACAATAAACTAAAACTACGACTGTAACCACGAATCAAGCGAACCAAACAGTCTCATAAACTAACCACGACCAAAAACATACTATGACGTACTAGAACGAAAAGTTTGGTTAGGTTCGTTAGATTATCAGTTTAGTTAATATAGTTCCATGTAACTATACTAGGTGGAGCACTTTGGCGCCAATAACTACACAATTTGAAATTTAAGCAATTTGCCGATTTAATAAAATATTTATTGATTTATTACATATTTTTTAGTGAATAAAATAGATATTCAAAGTGAATTTCAATACGTTTATTTTAAATTTTCATTAACATTTTTCACAAATTCAATATATTTATAATAGCATAAAAATTTCATTAAAATTCAACTATGCCTCTTTTGCACATCATATTCTCTTGGGTAAATGTTGGCACATAATCCGAAAAAGTTAAAATATCGTGAAACAAATATAACATTAAACGATTTAGCACTCGTTGTCTCATCTTGAATCGCTTTGAATGTTCTGGTCGGTTAGAAATGGTTAGCACAAGTACAAATGGGTATTCTGTACTATAAAATTACGTTTTAAAATTGAAAATATTGGAAATAATAATATAAATTTGCACGCATTTTTCTCAAGCATCCAATTAAAACTTTACTAGCTTTAAAATTAAAGCGAATAATTTTTTACACAGGAATTTTGAAAAAAGTGATAAAAAATCTCTTGGCCAATCGTATAGTGATAAAGAGCAAATAAAAGTAAAGAAAACATTATTGTTAAACTATTATTCTACTAAATGCTAGTAGCAAATCAATTTTGTCTCTTTTTTTTACAAGTGTGTGCAAATTTTCGTAACTTTCCAATTTTTTCCCTTTTTATCACGATTTTTGTACTAAGTTTACCGTCTAACCACACACAAAAATTTTGACTCGGACCTGTATCGATATGCCGCTATTTGCTTCTCCAATTTTAATATTTGTGAACAAGTTCGTTTATATTAAAAATGCTAAACTCGATTACAATTCTCACAATTTCTTTAAATAATCACATGATGTGCTTTGGCGTTAAAGCTACATTCGTTTTTCTATTCTACAGTTAAAACGACGTTGGACTTAAAAACGCTGCAAGTTTCAATTTTTCTTCAAAAGCTTATCGTACGAGGTAAGTATTCGTCGGAGTAGCATCTGTTTCCACTTTAATTCGTTTATTAATTTTTTTGCTAGATAATGCTCTTCGGTAGCTACTCCACAAACGTCCTCTAATTTCGTAATTTGAATTAATTCTTCAGCTTCGTTATCTTCCGGTGGTACAGTTCTTAAAAATTTGTGTGGACCAATCTTCAGGAGTCCCCCATTATCTAACCTTTTGCAGCTTGCAAACACGTCGTATAATAAACAATCTGCAATGAAATTAGAATTAGACAGTTAAATACAATAATTATAGTGATAGTTTTACCACGTCCTTGCAAAACATAAGTATTTAGTAGATCCAATGGGGGCATATTTATTATTTCGTGTATGGCCATATTTAACGATTAATTTTTGCAAATTATACGGCTAATCTTTACAAACTATAAGATAGAATAAATAACAAAATAATATAAATAAAATGCAAGCATCAATGCAGTAAACTACAGAAACTATCAATAATAATAAACTCATGCGATCATAACAAAGGGTAAACCAGTGGTTCCCAACATCGAACGAAAACGAAAGTACAAATAACTGGGTCCCAGAAATTATTCATCA
Source organism: Malthinus flaveolus (assembly GCA_950108345.1). Taxonomy (NCBI): domain Eukaryota; kingdom Metazoa; phylum Arthropoda; class Insecta; order Coleoptera; family Cantharidae; genus Malthinus; species Malthinus flaveolus. Next base: position 34,036,169 of record OX467285.1, read on the forward strand.
CTTTTTCCTCCTTTTATGTTTTCCGATTACTTTTATGTTTTATATTAAGAAAGTTATAACTGAAAGGCAAGAGAGCACTCTATTTAACAGCGAAATTAAACAAAAACGCCGATGATGTCATAAAACAGTAATGATTGGGCGAAGTACTTTACTCGTGGCTTGATATTTTTATCTTAAGATGTAGGATAACAATAAATTTATTCATATTTTTCCTTAAAACACGCATGTTAAAATCGTCAAACGGTAGACTTCAAAATAAATTGTCTAGATTTACTGGTTTACTGCACTCAGTTTACGCCCTTCGTATGGATTTTTCTACTGCAGCACTGCAGCAATAATAATATATGTACTTTTAAACAATTATCTTTATGCATTCAAATCAATTACAAAGGCATATAACAATACACTGGAATTTTAGTCCCAACTACGTAAAGAGATACGTTTAATTATTAGTAATAACGGGTAATTGACTTTTTAATTTTTTTTCTAAGCCGGTACTTAATGGATTCCCGTTAATCTGCAAGAAAATAAATATTGGCCAATCCCAACCACATTCCTTTTGCCAACTTTGCCCTTTCAGCAGCTACAATAGTAGGATAATCGTCTATACGTCTATAACAACCTGTTATGATGTTACCTGTTATACCTTTCCCATTATTCGGTAATGTCGTAATGTGCGCATCGTGTACTGCACTGCATATTATGCCGGGCAGTGGGGAATCTGTCAGACACAAGGTCGGAAAACATTGATTTTTAGGTTAAACAGAAACAGTTGATATTTGGCGTTGTACGTGCGATGTGAAGTGCGTTGGTGTTAAACCCAGACTGTAAGTTGACCTTATTTCAAAAATATGTCGGCAAATAGAGCAAGTTGTAAATTAAACTCCGACGGAAGTGTGTGTCTCAAAGATATAGTAAAAGCATTTAATTCATCAATTAGCGAAGAACATGCCTGGGCTCTTTGCTACCAATGTTGTAAACATTTCCAAAGTTTAGGAAGCACCGCTCGAGAAAATTGTCTAGCAGTATTGGATTTAGGCGATGTCTTCTTACAGACCGATGGTAATGTACACCCCGGTACATTTTTTGTCGAAAATTGTGCTTCGACAAGTACGGCTAGAAATCGTCTAATAAGCGAACACGAATTTATACAAGGCTTAGGTGTGGTTATGTTTCAAGCGATGGATCACGATAGTACCGATAGGGAAGAACGCGCACTTAGTCACGATTTACAGCAGTTTATAGAAGACTTACTTTCCGAAAGAAATGTAGCCGGCGAGTCGCATAATGAAACTGACGACGAAGGCATCGAAAAGGATTCGGAAGAAAGCGAAATGGTGGTGAATAGAATCACGAACGTACAACAAGTAATGCAAAGGTGCGAGAGGCATATTGCGGTACTCACAAAAGCGCAAATCGAAACTCATTACAAAGCCGTTGTTCGAGCTCTAGTCAGCGAGGCTCTGGAGTTATCAACGTTTTTAGAGAAAGTTGCTTACGGCTCCCAGCCTCTAAATCCAGACGGCACGGGATCCGTCTCCGAAGTAGAACAGTTACAGTTCGCAGATTGGGCACGATATTGGGTACAGATTGTGGCTCAATTACGAATGGGAGTTAAACTCCGAAAAGTAAATTATAGTAGAGCTCCTATCGAGTACGAATTAACACCCTTCGAAATATTAATGAAAGATATTTGTGCTTGTCGTTATAGTTTAAAAAAAGTTATGGTCGATGGAGATATACCCCATAAAGTTACCAAAGATGCTCACGCAATTATACTCGAATTTATCAGGTCGAGACCGCCGTTGAAGAAAGCGTCGGAACGAAAACTACCCCCGCTCGTCAAAAGCCTTACTCCGAGGGAACAACTCATGATGTCTATACGTAACGGACGCAAATTGCGTTCTGTTAAACACACTCCAAATATACAAGTCGAACGACCGGAAGCAGATCAAAATGAGCAGCAGAAACATTCTACGCGCAAATTAATAAAAATTGATTTTTCTCAACTACGGGACGACGACGACGAGGAAGAAACACGAGCAGATAATAGTTCGGAATCGGAAGAACCTGGATTGTGGCCTCAAGAAGAATATCAACAACTTTGGGATAAAACTTTAGACGCCTACGATTTAGCTACACAAGGTTTGGAATATTGTAATAGTATTCGTCGTAACACTTTAGAAGTAGTCAATCAACCTTTCGGAAGCCAGTCCGTTCCACAATCGAGACCAGGGTCTCGTCAGTCTTGTAATAGTTCGGAACCAGACTCTTATATGCAAGAAATGAGTCGCTCTTTACAAGACCATTTAACAAATGGAAATGGAAAATGTTGGCCCGAAGGAATGTCGTTGGAAGACCGTCTTTCGTTAACTTTAGAAGAAATTGTACACATAAGATCAGTATTGACGAAAGCCGACATAGAAGCTTTACCTGTAGAGGCGCGAGTTCGAGCCGATGTGGAAAATCGCAAAGTTTGCTTTCTTTGCTTGAAAACGCGTTTTGGTATATTTGGTCCTTGGGGTCAACGTTGCATCGTGTGTAAAAGAACGATATGTTCGAGATGTTACTCAAAGTTAAGTATTCCGATGGAGCACTTTGCAGGAATTCCGGTTGCACTTTTGAGTCCGAGTGTTTTAGCAACGCCCGAAGACGAATATCGTAGTGAAATTGGAAGTACCAGTAGGAAAGTTACCCCAGAATCCAAAAGTCCCCAACAGATCAGTCCTAGTCAAAATGTGAAATCGATCTCTAGTCACGAAATTGAAAATAGCGCCATGCGAAAGTTCAAAAATAAAGCTCAAGTTGTGAGCAGAGCTGCAGGAGTCGTGGATAAATTGAAAGGCTCTCAAATGGTCGTTTGCCACGATTGTAAAATGATGTTGCAACAAATAATTAAATCCGCACGTACAAATAGAACGGCGATAAGAAATAAAACTTTACAGAATCTCTCACTGAATTTGTCTCCCGTATTTTAATTAAATTTTAATTTGTTTTATTAATTAAAAAAATATCATTGTTGTTCCTATCTTAGTGATATGTGTTGCCTATAGTAGTATTCTATGTATATTTGTAAATATTATGTTGAAACGATTTTAGTTTTATTTTCGTAACAGATAAATCTATTGTTATTTGAAGAGCACAAGTCTTAGTGCAAACTTAGCATAAAATTATCTATTGACGATTAAATCTGTTTAACCCCGTCTGTTCTTTTATTTTATTAATAAAATTTTTTGAAGACTTGAAACTCCAGAGTGTTTTGATCGAGTTAGAACATCTTCTAACTCCAGTTCAATAGACTGCCTACATAAAAGAATTTTATTTCTAAAACGTACTTACATCGATCACATAAAATAAATTAATTTCTACGCCTTCGTACTCTCGATATTCTCCAAGCATTAGGTTCTTCGTATTTATTATACAAAGGTTCGAGTCGTTGATTTTTCTTAAATTTACTTAATTTAGTGGGATCAGAAAATTTAAAGAATGCGGGAGCAAATTCGACCAGCCATTTTGGATCGATCGTAGTCACTTCCCTCATATACTCCTTTGTAGTTTGCACTAATTCGTGATAAATCACCCACTCTGGTTGTCTATTAAAGAGAGCACTGGAAGGATGAATATAAACGACTTGACTGTCTACCAGCGTTCTATAGCCTTCCTGAGGATCTTTTTTACCGGCATTTCTAAAAAACCCAGAACAAACTGCCTTTTGAACTCGCACCGTATTTTTTTCACAGGAAACAACATCTAATTTGTGTCTAAAATAAGATTGTTTACATTTGTTATTAGAAACTGGATAAAATTACAAACCTATCCATGATTCCCAACAACTGTTTCCGTACATCTTGAGCCCTTTTTAAAGTTCTTATTTGCACAAAATTTTCGTAACACCAAGCGTTGGAAAACTTGTTGTTCTTCCAACTATTGTAAACGGCAAGAAGAGTCAAGTGATCTCCCTCAGGCTGATTAAACTTGGCTTTTTTTTGATCGGCTAATGCTTGTTTGTCTTTTGGTCGATAAAATACATTTTGCACCGATAACATGCTCACTATTGTTAGAATTTCGTCAGAACATTGCAAAGCCACCGACATAATCAACATTTTTGAAAGATTTGGTTCTAAAGGAAATTCCGCCATCTAAAATGATAATTAATTAGCAAATTGAAACCGACAAAGATATCGGCATATTACCCTTCTTCCCAATCGAGTTAGTAGTCCTTCGTCATCGAGAGCCGATAAAGAGTGCAATTGCTCTAATGCCATGATAAGGGATTCGACGGGCGGGGCGTCCATAAAGTCAAAATGTAAGAGATCATTAATACCCATAGTTTTAAGCTGAAGAACGGTGGTGGCTAAATTCGTACGTTGTATTTCAGGAACCGGTGTGGGCAACATTTCATCTCGATATGCTCGTTCGGTATAAAGACGATAACACTTACCAGGGCCCGTACGGCCCGCTCTACCGGCTCTTTGCTTAGCTTGAGCTTGAGATATTGGGGTGACAACGAGGGAATCCATCCCAGTTTTAGAATTATATACTTTCTGTTTAACAAATCCCGGATCTACCACATAAAAGATGCCATCGATTGTTAAAGACGTTTCGGCGATGTTAGTTGCTATAACTACTTTTCGACTTCCGGGTGGTGCTGGCTCAAAAATTCTCGTCTGCATTTCGGAAGGTAATGCAGAATACACGGGTAAGATTATGAGTTCGGGCACGTCGGGCCCTAAAGATTTCATCCTTTCGTACAAAATTTCACAAGCAGTATCGATCTCTTCTTGACCCGTTAAAAACAGCAAAATATCACCCGGAGGTTCACGTAAGTGAATTTGCATTACGGTGATCAAACTTGCATCTAAATAATCAGTCTCGGGTTCTTTTGTATATAAAACTTCAACTGGAAATGTTCGTCCAGGTATAGTAAATATAGGTGCTTCGAAAAAATACTGAGAAAATTTTACGGCATCTAAAGTTGCCGACGTTACGATCAGTTTTAATTCTGGCCGTTTAGTGACGGCTTGTTTTAAAAGCCCAAATAGTACATCTGTATGTATGGTACGTTCGTGAGCTTCATCCAGCATTATTACCGAATAATTTTTGAGATCAAGATCCATTAGACATTCTCTTAGTAACATACCATCCGTCATGTACCTAAAAATTATATGATTATTAATTTAATAAACTACAGTAGAAACAATTTTAAGAAACTAATGAATTTAGACTTGAAAGATGTGCACGTTGGCTTTAACCCCTTAATTTTTACATTTTGAAAAACAATAGTTTTATCAAAAAATGTAATCAGACCTATTTTATTTAATTTGACTCGATTAAATGCATTGTGATTGCATGATAAAAATTAGCCAAGTTACACGAATATATTTTTTAAAAGCGCAGACTTGCAAAAAATCAATTTTGGTAATTAACTGCCAGCTAAAGTGCATTTAATCAGAAAAGTGAATCAAGATTCTCTTACTTTATCATAGTTTCTGGACATGTACAATCTTCGAAACGAATTGTGTATCCTACTTCTTGGCCCAATCGGCATCCAAACTCCTCTGCTACCCTTTTGGCAACAGACATTGCAGCAACACGACGTGGTTGAGTACACCCAATTTTTCCTCTAGATATAAATCCCGATTCGGCTAAATATTGGGTGATTTGAGTAGTTTTTCCACTACCAGTTTCTCCGATTACAATTAAAATTTGATTATCAGTTACAGCCTAGAATAACCAACAATGTCAGAAAACGATATTTTTTTAAATTACCAATGTTTGCTCACCTTAATTAGTTCTTCCCTTAATTTATAAATAGGCAGAGACTGCCTTTGTTCGATAATGGTAAGGTTAGTTTTTTTGCCAAACGAAGATTTTTTCCCTCCTATAACGTGTTTTTTCCATTCTGGAAGATCTTGGGATTGCATCCCGATGCCTCTCATATTGGCTACTAACGCTCGATCGGCTACAAAAAAAATTATATGAAAACCGGTACTACTTAATAATCTAATTTGGTTTAAGATTGAATCAACCATCCAATAACTAAGTAGAAATTTTTATATACCTTCAGGTAAGGGGTCGATCCAATTTTTATTTAATCCCGAAGGTAGCGATTCCATATCTTGTTCTCGCTGTATCATTTTTTGTTCCCGTCTTTCTTTGGCTAAAGCAGATTGCATCATAGCCGCTTGAGCCAATGATCCATCGGGATTTTTTACGATTCTAACAGGACTGAGATCGTGCATAGCTCGTCCATGACCGTGAAGAAAAGGTGGTTCATCTTCCACGAGCTCTATTTCGATGTCGGCTTCGCCATCTTCATCTTTTGGTAATAAACCAGTTTCGTCGTCAAAATCCGGTAGTTCGCTTTTATCGATACAGCCGGCAGAAATCATTTGTTTGATTTCCCATCGTTCGGGGCTTGACAACCTCGTAACACGTTTACGAGAAGTTTCGTCGTCTTCCTCTACGCCCATCGGCAGCCGTAGGACCGACGTACTATTGTAAGTTGGACGATCGGGATTTCTATCTTTGTCTTCTCTTTCTGGAGGCGCATGGGAAAGTGGATTTAAATCTTTTCCTGTCATTTGGCACACTTCTTTCATTGATAAAGATACCTTCTGACCAGTAACCGAAAGTACTTTGACTTTAACTCTATTTCCTCTCGAAACTACTTCGGAAACATTAGTAACTCTTCCCTCGGCTCGAAGCTGCGAAATGTGAACCAAACCTTCCCACCGCCGTTTTAATCCTTCTAATTGTACAAAACATCCAAATGGTACAACATTTGCAACTTTTCCATTATACAGCTATAATTTACAAAGATATATTAAAATACATGGTCAGTAATAAATAATAAAGGGCTTCACCTTGCCAGGAATTGGATCATCGTCTAACTCTGTATTTTCACGCTTCAGTTTGGGTTTTTTATCGATAGACTTAGATCTTTGATCGGCAGATTTTGATCGTCTATTTCTAGATCTAGATCTTCGGTTTCTAGATCTACTTCTTCTGTGATTTGGAGATCTACTTCTGTACCTTCGAGATCTCGATGCATCAAGCCTACCTTTGGATCTTGATCTTTCTCGCCTACCTTTAGATCTTGACCTTTCCCTCCTATCTTTAGATCTTGACCTTTCTCTCCTACCTTTTGACCTGGACCTTTCACGCCTACCCTTAGATCGTGATCGTTCACGCCTACCCTTAGACCTCGATCTTTCCCGCCTACCCTTAGACCTGGATCTTGACCTTCCCTTTCTTCTACCTCGATGTCGATCTCTACTTTTGCTTCGTGATCTCCGTTTTTCTACTTCTCTACTTCTACTTCTATGCTTATGTATAGCTTTATCTTCCTTTTCAACTTCTTTTATTTTATTTTGAGCAGAAGGGGCGTGAGCTTCAAGTTGTGCCATCAAGTCCCCAATGCCGTCATCGTTGCTTTCTTTAAGCTTACTTTTCTCATTATCGACTTCGTTAAAAATAAATTCAATTGGTTTTTTGTTACGAATTGCTAGACCCGGAAATTTCAATGAAAGATCATCGGAATGAGTTACATTCGACGAAGAAGACGTATTTTTATCTGGTTTCATGTGATGAATAATCCGTAACAAATTTGAAATAAACGAGTCTGCAAATTCGGCACCATTTTCAAATAATGCACTTTTAAACGTTTCAAACGTTGAATTCTTCTCAGATAAATGTATAATAAATTCGGCTGAAAATTGTAGAAGTTATTACATTCAAGCCTACAATATAACCTCAAAACTTACCAACGTCTTTATCTTTTAACCCTAAATGATTTTCTAACTCTGTACACACTTTTGAAACTAATGATAAATGTTCTAGTTTTTCTAATTCATTCATATTTGTGTTTGAATTTGTCTTGTACTTTAAACAAAACGTTTAAATTTATTCACTGAAGTTCGTTTATGGCACAAATAAAATTGGTTGTCAGATGTCATGGTCAGATTTCAGATTGGTCAGATGTGCGACACGGATTGGGTTAGATTGGGTGTCTTTTTCTACCGCTTTCTCACTTTCTGCGCATCTATAGTCTATTCAATTTCGAGCTGCAAGTGACACAAACAAATACACACATCACACAAAAGGCTGCACGTGATAATGGCGAGCACATAGAAGTGCTATCTATAAAATAGTCCATTCAAATTCGAGATGCAGTCATCAGTGATCATTGATCATTGCGTGATTACTGCATATTAGCATTAAGCTCGATAGCTCGATTGCAATTAGCTGCAGGTATTAGTCCCGTATTTGTTTATGTCCACTGCATCTTGAAATTGAATGGACTATAGTACTGCTGACCAGCACTGTTCTACTTACATTCTACATTCTATCCAAGCTACAAACCTATGTACACGTTACAACGCAGCTGTCAATTTGTTGACAGTTTTCAAATGTAGGCAATACAAATATCAAAATATAAATATGGCAGATACTTTGAAAGCACAAAAATTGGCAGCTGCAAGGAAAAAGGTATTTATTTATTTCTGTATTCAAAACGTTCGTGTAGTACAATGCCAAATCAGTTCACTGATTCATTAAGCGTAAGGCATAAGCAGCCACATCATCAGTTTGACAACTTTATTTTTTAGCTCAAAGAATATCAACAAAAAAGTCAGAAACCAAGTAGGATCGTGTCCGAAAACGATGAAAATTTAGTTGTATGTGAAAACTTAAGTAACTCCACTCACAGTTCTACTAACGAAAACTTTGAAATAGTTAATGTGCCTTCCGAACCTAATTCTCACTTGTCAGCTTTGCACAATTACTTTCAAGAGAATCACGGCGCCGTTACATTTAAAGAGCCTAGTAGTTTTTTTGATAGTTTATCCACTTATAATCCAAATTTAAATGTTAACGAAGAGACAATAAAAAGTTTCACCGATGACAACTTGAGCAAAACAAGGAGTTCCACTGCGATTAGTAATTCTGACGCTTTGCAGGTGAGCAATTCTGAAAGTAACGATCGTTTAACTATTTCATTAAACGATGCAAAAATATTAAGCGACTACATAGAAAATTCGAAGCATAAAGAAGCCGATTTAATGCTTTTAAACAATCAGGAAAACGTCGATTACGAAGATAGTGAAAATAAATTTTTTGAAATGGCCGACAAAAAGATATCGGAACATAGTTTCGAAATAAGCGATCATTTTAATTCAAGCGCCGAAAGCTTAAGACAGCTTTCGTCCCAAATAACTGAACTTATTAAGGACGACACCGTCGATTTGAAAGAAGAGAGTGAAATTGACAATAAAGATGAAGAATTAGCGTCTCTATTAGATCAGGAGCGTTCGAATTCTAAAAAATATCAGTTGCAAGTCCGGGAGTTTCAAAATAAAGTAATTCAGTTAGAAGCCGATTTAAGGAAGTCCAAGACAGACTGGGAATACAAACTTAGCCGTGAAATGGGCCCTTTGCAAGAGCAACTACAGTGTCACGCTCAGACGTTGGGAATTCTAGTCGGTGAGAAAACTGAGCTATCGACTGCTCTTTCGCAAAGTCAGCTTGTACTTCAACAAAAAATTGGCGATTGTGAAGAGTTACAAGGGCGTTTAAAAACTTCACGTTCTCGAGTTGCAGATTTGGAAAAGGAATTACAAACTTTAAAATCAGAGAAGGACAACTTTAAGAAAACACATAACTGTAAGGAAGAAAGTGAAAGATTTCAAACGGAATTTCGAGTGAGTGTTTTAGTTTTCTTTTATATTGTTTTATTCAGAATAATGTTTTCAGAGTTTGCAAGAAAAGAACGAGGAAATAGCTCAGGATTTGTTAGAAGCGAGAGAAAAATTAAATATTAAAGCTAACGAAAATTTAACTTTACAGCGAGAAGTACAAGAATTAACTCATCAACTGTCACTGGCTCAGGTTAAAATTAAACAAATTACGGTCGGTGAAAATATACAAACAGAATCACAGATCGAAATTCTAAATCAACAAAAATTGGCATTAGAAAAGCAAATTGTAGAATTAAATCAAGCTTTAAAATCGACTACGAACGAAAGAGATCAGGCAAGCGTACAGTATCAACATTATGTACAACAATTAAATGGACAAACTGCTGCACTTGCCGATAAATTAGAAAGTATCACTTTGGAGAACGAGACCTTGTCAAATCGTGAACAGAATTTAGTTAAACACATCAGCGAGTTGGAAAGGCACCTTCAAAATATTCAAGACGATCATCTGAATTTTGCCTCTAGTAGAACTATACCTAACGATAGTAAGAGAGAGTTAGAAAGTGCTTTAACAAATATTCAAAATTTAGAAAGTGAGAAGAATCAGTTGCAAAATAATTATCAACAGCTTTTATCCGATAAAGAGGATTTGTTACGAGAGCTCAAAAACAAACAAGTGTCGATGGAAGAACTCGAATCTCATTTAGATCGACTACAAAGCAATCAGCCAGATAGTGCTAAATTGTTGGCCGCCATGGAAAGTGATAAAATCGCGGCTTCGAGGGCGGTTACTCAAAATTCTGAACTTAAGCAACAATTGGAAGAGATGCAACAAGCGTTTGTTAAAATGGTAAGTTAAAAAGTAAATGAGTGGTGTCTGTAACTTAGGTGTTAGTTGACGTACACTATCAGCAAATTAGTTGACAAAAATTAGAGTAAATAATCGTTAAGTTAGTAATTTTTTCGATTTGTTAACAGAGTAACGACAAGCTGGACTTGACCGAGAGATTAATAAGCGAAGAATTTCAAAGCAAGGAACAAACCGAAAAATTAAATCAAGTTCAACATCAACTTCATACGTTAACGGAAGCTCTTAGAATTAAAGACAATGAGCTTACAAATATGAGAGAGGCAAATCAAAATAAACACAGTCTTGTTCAGGACCAGCTAGAGGACCGTTTGCGTCACTATGAGGCACAATACGGTACAGTTCAAGCGATACAAAACGAGTTGAAAGAAGCACAACAAACAATCCAACAGTTGGAAATTGGAAATGAACAGCTAAAAAAACAGTTGAGAGACTTAAGTGAAATTGAGGTTCAAAAGAGGGCCTTATCGTCTGGTGACGAAATAAATTCGACGGAAATAGAAGGTAGAGCTATTAGTGAGAATTATCAGGATGCGGAGAGGGATATAGATTTAAAGAAATTAAATAAAGAGATTGCTATGAAACATCTAGAAGAAAAATTTACACGTACAATGCAAGACATAGCAAATCTAAGCGAAGAGAAACAACGACTCGAACATATCGTTACCCAGCTTCAAGAAGAAACAGAGACGATAGGCGAATATATAGCTTTGTATCAACATCAGCGTGGTATTCTCAAACAAAGAACACAAGAAAAAGATGAACAATTAAAAAGGTTAGCGGAAGATAGAGAAAAAGTACGAAATAAATTAGATTCGCTTAATGCTCTGGTTCAAAAATTTGTTATTGAAAAAGGAAACTTATCGGCGGACTTTTTTCAAGAGCACGAAAAATTAAAAAGTAACGATTTATGCACCGAACATGCAAAAATGCAAGAACAAATGAATAAAGTCGTTCCAACAAATTCGCCCATTAATGCAGTAAACGAATCAACCAAAAATGGAAATAACAATTTAAGTACGGAAACTGCCGAAGAAATAATAGCTCTTTTAGCAGAAATTAAGTCTAGTAATCTAATTCAACCTTCAGAGAATTCTGAAAATTTTCATCCGTGTTCGTGGTGCTCGGGGCAGTTAATAACTGTGTAAAGAAATTATTTTGAGTTACCAAATTTGTATAATAATTATTGCTTCGAGTTTTTAATATTTGATATAAGTATTTTGGAATTGTAATTATGTGAATAGTATACATTTAATAAACTTTATTAATCGTTTAATTTAATTAAAATTCTTTTTGTGGTAATACTTTGATTTTAGGACAAATAGAAAAATAATGACCGGGTGTTAGAGCAGCTAAAAGCGTCTGGGGTTGGGCTCAGGTCTGTGGATCGGTTTTTGGTTTCTTGGTTCGAATCCGGGTGAAACCTCTAGATTTTGCTGTACCAAATTCCTTCATCGGGGTAGTTAGGATGTTCGGAATCCACCTAAAGCCTAAAGCTCGTCTGTAATATCAACTAAAATAAAAAAAGTTAGAGTGGTAGTATTTGGGTGTACGCGATTATTTACAGGTTTCTACAAAATAGAGGCGATCTTTGCTAGATTCGAAATGAATTTTGGCAATTCTAACTTCTAACCTAACTTTCATACAAAACTTGTTAACGTCAGCAACGGTTGAATACGTGTACGTGGTAAAAGTTATTTTGGCAGAAAAATCGTTCTGAATCGTAGTAGTTCAATATGAGACAATCCAAAGGTAAAATTAAGGAGACGAGCAAAGAAAAAAAGCAGAGAAGAAAAGACTTTGCGGATTCTAAACGTCAAATTTACACAGTTGTATTGCCTACGTTAGCGGTTGTAATTATGTTTATTGTGGCCTATATCTACGTTAAAACACGCACCGCAAGCTATTTAGATTAAGATCAGTTTTAACATTAAAATGTTGTATTTGATATAAGTATTTTTGTAAATCTACAAATGAAATAAAACTTGAGTGCAATTTTAAGTGGTTATATTTGCTTTATATAAATAGTGGTTTATATTAAGAATACTTATAAAAATATTACAAAAAAAAGATATTTACATAAAATTACATGTAAACGACAAATTTATCCCTTCGCGCGTTGAATTTTTACTACAACACGAGCACATGACCACCGGTGTTGGTAACGTTAAATTTGCGTCATTCGTGGTAAGTTTTTAAAACTAAACTAACGTCAATTAGGTATGGCAATGCTGCAGTCTGTAGGTTACTAAATAAAGGCAGTTCATTATATTTACAAATATACAAAAAGACTGGCAAACGGTATCACAGTAAAAAGTCCGAGAAAGCGCCACCAAACCAAACGAGTACGATCGGTAGCAAGTAATGGGCGAGCGCCTTAGCAAGAGCCGGTCCGCTAACGGTCGATGCGCCAGCTCTCGAAACGTTCGGTCGAACCGTAGTCGTGGAAGTCGTAGTCTCCGCTATTTCGGTTCCTGCTCTCGGTTCTTCGGGAATTCCCAAATTATAATGATTTCCAGAACCTTCCAAGTCGTCTTCGTCTATTCCGGCTCCTGATCCGCTCGCATTCGGTGTGTCGTCCGAATCGTCGGCCAAGTCCACATCTTGACCTTGATAAGCGGATTGTAGTTTACTAATAAGAGCTTGAAGCGTAAATATTTGTTCGTTTAAAGTAGGTGGAGAAGACGTCGGACTCGAAGGACCTCTTTGTTCGACGTTACCCGTTCCGTTCCAACAATTTGTGTTAGTATTAGGAGGCGCAGCTTCGTTATTGCAAAACTGGTATGGCAGTTGGCTCCAAAACTGACGGCTGTCTTTAAGCCTCTGTAAAAAAAAGTTTTATAAGATAAAATAGGATGTAAAGTTTATAATTAATTACCTGTTTGATGTCTCGGATAAGTTTTTCCATAGTTGCGGCTGCTTCGACCTTTTTGCGTTTCTTTTTACTGTTGGTGTTGAAGTTGAGAGATTCAAAAGTAATTTCGTCGTCGGCGTGTTTAGATTTACGTTCGGCCACGTGGGGCTCTTCAATTTCGCCGGTTTGGTTTTGAACTACTGGAGCGTCGCGTCGACGACGTTGTAGTAAAGCTGGATTTCCACACCCGGAAAATATTTTATCAGATACGTCGCGACCTTTTTCTTGGAAATTCATCACAGCTTCAGAAATTTTGATATTGATGGGCTCCACAACCATTTCCACGTTGAAAGGGCCTAGTAGGCGATCGGCAACTTTGTCGAGGCCGTCTGAAAAAAATTCATGAAGCGGGGTTGTTTTGGGGATTTAGATTCAACTTACCAACAAAGTTATTCCAATGCGTGTCTAAAGTTATGTGGTAGTGTAGACAGGTTTGTAAAGTTGAAATACAATAAGAAGAGCAGCTTCCCGGGTTTTCCATTCCCAGGCATTTATCACAATGCTGCATTCTTACCATTTCTAAACCACACCTTTCGGTTATTTTTAATAAAGCCATATTACGAGCCACTTCGGCTCCTGTGGACAAGGCTTTATAAAAAGCGCGCGTAGCAACAAAGGATCTTCGTAATTGTACGCCTAGTTTGTGGGGCACATCGCCGAATGGCTTTAATTCTGTTATGTGTTCGGCTACACAATCCATGTACCTCTCGTCAAATTGGTATTGCGCATTTATGACGGTAAACATGCGTTGGTACAGAATACCAAAAAACGTATCTAACGCTTCGGCTAATCTCACTCTGCCATTGTTATAATAGTGTTCCAATTCTTCGAAGAAGTCCGTGAAAACAAAAGAATGTTGCAAGTAAATTACTCCGTAAGTCTTTTTGAACATTTCGTGAAACTGCTTCTTGGAATTGTTCATGAGATTCCTGAAGAATTCTGTAACAAAATTCAAAATTTTAAGTAAAAGAACTGCAAATAAGATTTTCTGTACAAATATCTCAAAATTAAGAAGAAACTAGAAAACTGGTTTTCACCACTTGAAGGAGTGCAATTGTTTTATTTGACCGATCTATTATAATAGAGATTGAGCATAGAGTAAAACAAATGAATGTGTGGATTAATGAATGATTCATTAAACCTCCACGGTGTATCAGATTATGTTTAGTGAAGAGGGAAGGACCCAAGTTTTCCAAAACTATGACTTGGAAAAATGTATACTATAGGTACATTATACAAGACGGTGGAAATTGTAGATTAATTTGCCTGTGTGAATCAGTAATAGGTACAAACTATTTGATATATTCGTGGGAACAGGATGCACGATTTCTCAAGTGTTGATTCTATTTAACCGCTGACGTTGATTTACAAATAAGTTTAATAAAATAAATATGAATGGATAAAAAAATTGATTATAGCTCTGAATGTATAAGGACTTCGATAAAAATAAATGTGGTATATAATTTTGTTCAGTTAACTTGCGCCCACCTGGTGCAACCATCATGGTAGGTACGTTATACATAAATTAAATATAAATACTACAGACAAAAATTCCATTATGTACTATAAATAATCGTTAATAACTTGCAAATTTAGACTTTTAATTTATTTTATTAACATCCATCGACAAATGAGCCGCAACGCCAAATTTAAATGTAAAAAAAATAATTGAATTTATTTATGGTATTTAGTTATAATAATAAATTATTGAAGTTTTTCTCAGTCTAGTCAGCTACATGAGTCCACGCGAGATGCAGCACCCATGTAGCAATAATTTTATTAAAAGTTGTGCTACATAAATTTTTCTTTCCCACATGATATTTTAATTAATAAAATTGCTCGTGGTTTAAAGTTTGAATTTTAAACAAAGGACGAAAAGTTATTAAATCAGGAAAAGTCGGTTTATGTTAATTCGCTTAAATGAAGCGCCGTGGGTTTTCATTTACAACTTTTATTGCGCTAAAAACAAAGACTTGATGGTGCTTTCAAAAGTTTACCGAATTGGTTACAAGCCTTTCGCTTTTTTCATTATGCCCCACGATTTCCTACATTTACTTTATTTATTATATAATTTTGTAAGATTTGACGGTTTGAGTTTTTTATTTGAAGATAAACATAAAAGTAACCATTTATTTGTTCCAACCCTCTTCTACGTTTAGAAACGAAAATCGAAAATTCCATTAGTACCGAGCGAAATAAGGAGTAAAGGAGCTGGAAGAAAGAAACTAAATATAATTTTGATACTATATCTTGTCCTTCTCTCAAGTGTTTGTAAATAGCTGATAAAAGTATGTAAAAATTACATTTTTATGGTACACCGCTTCCTGTTTTTCTCATCCTTGCATTACACTTTTCATCGTCATTAGGATAGGTATAGTACTGTGTTTTTGTGTTTTTACACACAGTCTGACGCTCTGTCTCAAGTCTAATGTAGCAAACAGTTTTATATTATTGTAGTGTTTTAAAAATATTAAATGAAGCAGCTCAAAGCTCCAAGAGCTCCGTTTCCGCCGGGAGAATTCAATTGCTGCTCCAGTGCTTCAAATACATAAGTCAGAAACACCTGCAAAAGAGAGTAGTACAAGACATTTTCGAACCCTACCAGACTTGCACAACTTTCTCGGGTATTTATTTAGTCAATTGGTCAACCCCCATTACCCATTACATATTTGGAACAGGAAACACACTACACACAGTGTATTTCAAAATTCTTATTAATCTCAAATTATTTCAGATAAGAGAAAGATGATTAAGTTGGTTTAACAGATGATTAATTTGCGCGAGTTTGTTATTAATCACGAATTTGATAATAAATATTAACAATCACCAGTTCTCCATTTTAAACTCGAACCAATGGCGTAATTAAAAGCCAGCA
This sequence comes from Malthinus flaveolus, assembly GCA_950108345.1. Taxonomy (NCBI): domain Eukaryota; kingdom Metazoa; phylum Arthropoda; class Insecta; order Coleoptera; family Cantharidae; genus Malthinus; species Malthinus flaveolus. The sequence continues at coordinate 34,052,524 of OX467285.1, forward strand.
GGAGAGAAGTTAAAGAAGACGAGTAGGTACAAATAATGATACTGTTTTCTTCAAATAATTTCATTAACAAGTTATATATTTTTTTCTCTTATGTCATGATTAAACGTAGTAGGTAATAGGTGGGATCGAATACATTGGGACGAGACACGAATTAAATAGCTTCTGACCTTAAAAAATTGTTTAAAAGTCATTAATCATACTAAAAGTTTGAAGTAATTTAATAATGATATTGAATTGCTTTTCTTGTGTATCATTTACAAAATACGAAAGGAGACAAGCATGAAGAGCTTCTTGATGACTGGATGAAGGAATTAACAAAAGGAGACACAAAAGAAAAAACATCGGTAGGTATGTTCATTGAAAGAAGTGTTGAACCGAAACTGAAGAAAATAATTTTTGAACGAGTAGAATAGAAAACATCGAGGTATGTGTGTTGTGGAAAAAATTCTTTGCCGATTAAATAGATCCGAAGTAGAGAGTGAGTAGGTAGATACTGAAAGGATTGCTTTCATTTTTCGTTTATTTTATTTGAACGGTCATTTTTAGAAATCATCAATTAGGCCGGCTTAGAAAAAATATTAAATACCAAAGTCGAGTATCAAAGAACGATTTTCAGATTTATATCGTGGCTTGGCAGGAAATTTTTATTCAACTTCAAAATATTTAAATGCAAATGTGTAGGAATCGATTTATCGATGATTAATATGTACACCACGTAAATCAAATTCATTATTATCTCGCAATTTGATTGAAGTATCCTGTGTTAAAAAAATTAATATGTTCAAACATTAAATTTGAATTAAAACCGCTGTCACGAAATTAACAAGGAATAGTTGACATTTTACTTAATTAAAAGATAAATGTTTGATAATATTTCGTATTATTAAATCATCGCTTAAAAATGTCGCTGTATGTTTGCTAATTTGAATATTATTTAAATAAAATAATAATTTCTGCAAATTAGAGTTCAATAACGTCAGGGTTTTGGGGAAATTCGGAAGCAAGGAATTTCGTTGAAATTGAGTTTCTTATTTCTTTTCTTTAGTCAGCCTATATTTTCAGTAATTGGTACTTATTTTTTTATTTGCGGTGTGTTCTTTTCTACAATAAGGCAGCGAACACTTTTACCAAACGATAGAGTACAAAATTTTGCAGTTGCAGACTGAAAGAACACTGTAAATGAGCCTTCGCTTGAGGGTGGCTTGAAAAATTTTTTTTTGTTTTTTGCTTATAATTCGAAAACTACGCACTTTATGAGAAAAGTGTTTCTATATGAATATAAACTACATCAAATTTCCTACAACTTGTATATCCTAGGTTTTTTTCCTCACACGAACGGTTTAGGCGCTGGGGCGCGCTAAAATTTGCAAAAATTTCAAAATCACCCGGTTGAAGAGATTTCGATCTCTGGATTTCAAAGGCGTCTGCCACCACAAAGGCTGTAGTTAAAACAGTCTGCCACAATATAATATTTAAAATATACATAAAAAATGCAATTTTTGGTATATAAATTGTTCGTGTACCATATATGGGTCAGTTTGGTCGTCAAAAACCTACACTTCTCGATTCTCGAGGCGCTATACTTCAACGCGCTCTAGCACCTAAACTGTTCGTTTGACGGAAAAAATCTAACAAACATAAGTTGTAGGAAATTGAATTTACTTTATTTTTGTTCAAGAACACTTTTCTCTAAAAGTGCGTAATTGTGCGTAAAAGTGCGTTGTAAGTGATATACAAAAAAGCAGCTTTTTGTCAGTTTTTAAATTTTTGTAAAATTTTAACGCGCTGTAGCGCCTAAACCGCTCGCATGAGGAAAAAAACTTAAGATATATAATGTGTAAGAAATTTGCTCTAGTTTATATTCGTATAGACGCACTTTTCTCATAAAGTGCGTCGTTTTCGCATTATAAGCGATATACAAAAAAGGCAGTAAAGCAGCAAAAATTTAAAACTTGACAAAAGTTTTAAATTTTTGCCAAATTTTAGCGCGCTCCAGCGCCTAAACCGTTCGTATGAGGAAAAAACCTAAAATATATAATTTGTAGGAAATTTGCTGTAGTTTAAAGTCGTATAGAAGCACTTTTCTCATAAAGTACGTAGTTTTCGAGTAACAAGCGAAAAGCTAGAAAAAGAGCAAAAATTCACTCATCTCGAGCCACCCTCAAGTTAATGCTGGAATGCTGCTACTTTGGAGTCGCAGACGGTCAGTTTTATTACTCATTTGGAATATTTTTTCAGCCTAAACAAAAAAGAAATATTTTCCCAAGTTTCCTAAGGGGCGGTTTTAACAAAATTAATTTTTAATAACTCTGTGTTGTGGTGGGTGAGCCCAAACAAGATTTGGCACTTCTGAGACAATAGTGTAAAAAACTAATTTAATTCATTTAATTTCTTCGTCATCGTATTACGGCGCGTTTAGTGTAAAATATTAAATAAACGCAGCAACGGTACACTGAACTTGGTATAAATAGTGCTTATTAATAATTTTTTTTAAATAGTTTGTTTAAAATAATACGGTGGAAACCAAAAATATCTTTCAATTTTCACTTTTTTAGCAAAAGATTTATGGAGTTTGGAACATACAGACACGTCGTTTTCGTGTCAATCGTCACATCTCAACTTTGATTATTATTGTATAACCAGATTGTTCGATATGTTTACATAAGACCTATCAAAGCAAACACCACATTTAAGTAATCTGTTATATTTACCGTCAAATCGTTTAGCCCTGGTGTCCAAAACGGTAGACAGTCTATGAAGGGAATCCTTTAAAAATTTATCTAATTGTCGACGACTAGAAGTTGTCAATTGGTTTTCAAAAACTGGCCCACAACAGGAGTCTCGACCACAAACGTCGCCTAGAAAAAAAACATCTCGTTAAAATAACATAATAAAAATCTAGTAAAAGGTATCATCAATGGATATAATATGTGTAGTAACACAAAGCTCATAAATCACCAATTTTAGACAAGAAGCCCGTGACGCGAGTAGTTCTGTGCATTCTTGGGATAATTCGTCGAAATTAGGTTCGGCTAAAGCTTCGATAAATACTTATGAATCATCACAAAGGTGTTCGGAATGTCTGGTCCGAACCTGCTGGGGCAGGTCCCAACAAGCACAAGCTACACGAAAATGAGACTAGGGGCAATAATTTGCTTTTGCAGGCAAAAAAGCGATATAAAGACCAATTAGTTTGTTTAAACATATGCTATTAAACTTAAAGGGATCGCTAACGTACTTTGTAATTACCGTAAATCTTGGTCGTGTACAATTGCTCAAAGGTTAAAGTTTAAAGTAAAACACATCGCTCGTGGCATATTTTAGAATTGTTATTGCAGTTTGTTGTTAACGCCATCATAACCATAAATGGGTGTGGTGTTAGCGTAATGTTGACAGCAAACGAGCGAACTTGTCAATCGTCGCCCCAATTTGCTTGCACAAATTAAATCCTGATTGGCATTAATTTTCTTCTAAAGAAGACGAGAAGAGCGCCGTTTTAAACAAATACAAACTATCCGACATCTTTGGTGTCGATGATCATTGAAAGAATGCAAGAATGGGTATAGTTGGGTCGCTACCTGCTGCACCTTTTGGATATACCTTTGTTCATGGTCTTTTTCTCAACTTTTACCTTACATTACAAAAAAACTTGACTAATAACTTATTTGTCGAAAAGAATACAAGTAAATCTTAATCCGCATAATTTGCGAATTAAAAATAATATCGTAAAACAACCACATAAACTTTCGAGTCTTGTATGATTTTATAGTTGTAGTCGACTCACGACTACCAATAAACAAATACAAAATGACTTCATTTGTACTTGGAACAACTCGGAACTTTTTATTTATTACCTGTACAATTTTAAGTTCTTAATATTCTTTTTAATGGATCGTTATTGGTTATTATAAAACATTCGAAAAGAGCGTAATTAGAAGCAAGAAAGCGGGTCACTTCTCCAAACTATCTCATTTATGAAAACTTCATCTTATCATTATGCATCTAGAACCAATTAAAAATTAATAGTTTGGCAATATGGTACGATTAATAAAGATAATTGACGTCTTATTCCCGATAGGTACGATTACCAAATTCCTTCGATATAGAAAGGTATGCACTATGAAGTCGTTGGTATATATTAAACCATTGCTTTTGGATTCGAAATAAAAGTTAACAATAACATTAGAATTTCAAATCGCGTTTTCCATAATTCAAGGATTAAGGATGTAATAAATATTTCCACCTTCCCTTGAACAACTAACCGAATGTGAACTGAATCTAATGGATGTCAATTTTGCTCCCCATACTTTTAATTATTGGGAACCACATTTTCAAACCCATTTTTTAAATTATTTTACTGGATGTAAACCATCAAAGCTGAACTTCGGACTTAAGTCAGGGCTGTATGGAGGATGATCCAATAATTTCATGTGATTGGTGTTCAAAAACCCAACTACCTTTCGAGCGGTGTGAATGCAGAATGATGTCTCGATTTTCATTATTTTTTCAGAGTCGGGTAATCATCCTGTTGTTGTATACCAATCAGCGTTAACTGTTCTACGATCCTGCACACATTACACTAATTGGTGAGTTGGAATCGGCACCAACGTTCGAAACAATGTTCCATCCCTATGTTCACCTTTGGTGGCTTACACTCGATATAAACAAAAACATTTCTGAAGATTATAAAACTATTATAAACATTATGCAAATGTCTTAAAAACTCCTTAATTATTACATCGTTTATTTAACTGATTATTGGAAGATAACGAAATTAATTTGAGAAGGTATAAAAAACCACGCTTTTTAGATGTGGTAACAGAAGATATTATTACATTATCCGAATGCCGAATCGTCACAAACTTGATTTAAAAATAATTTTAAGTCTCGTCAAAATGTAAATGAGCCCGAGGAGTGCAACTTTTTTTTTCCATTCCAATAACAACTATAAAGTTCCATCATCGGTTATTAATTTAATTTGTGTATTTTTATAAACGCTCTGATTAATGGATGCGCGATAGACTACGCCAAAAATATAATTTTAAAAAAATTAAACCATCCATCTTCTTCCCTGTTAATCGAAACTGTATCCCTTCGACTGGAAATATTAACTTTGCTCAAAAAATAACCTCGAGGCACGAGGCTTGTCGAAACTGAATCATAAATATGAGGGATGGTGGAGGGTTGTGTCAAATTTTACATAAGTTTAATAGTTCGTCATGTATTCACGTATAAACTTCAAATTATATTAATCTTCGTCAATCAATATTTAATGAAAACTATGTAATTCACAACTGCAGATCGTGTGAAGACACACGACACTGATCTATTTAAATCGCGCGGGTTAATTTGTTGATATCTGCTAGTCTGCTACACATTTTGGATGAAAGTTCTGTATTTCTTTATGATTTACATGTAATGTACAAAGTCTTACCATCTATGAATGAAAAATCTCGGACAAATGTCCACCAAGACCACAAGACCACACCGCATACATCAGGCATAGATTGTTCTATCAAAATTTTCGCATAATTGCGGCCCTATATCGCCAATTTACGCGTGATGGGATGTTGGCTTTCAAGGCATTAATGGATTGTGAATTATCTGCATTAGACTTGATCTTTCACATAGACCCACTAACGGCGTTAGATCACACGATCTAGACGGCTATTGGACTGCAGAACTACGCGAAATTATTCGAAGGAAATTTCGTTTTTAATAAGCGAATTGTTTCAGTGGGTGTTTGGCATGCGGCGTCGTCCTGCTGAAAGCACATATCACTCACATTCATATGATCAATAATAAGCAAAAAAAAATTGGCAACATGTCCTGATAACGCAATCCATTGTTTCCACAGCCTCATTTTCAATAAAATACGGTTCAATCGCTCCTGCAGACTAAAAAGCGTTCCAAACAGTAACGCGAGGGCTTCTCAACAATCACTCTTGGATTTTCTGAAGCCCAAAATGCGGAAATTTTGCTGATTAACATAACCATTTAAATGCAAATGAGCTTCGTCTGAAAAGACACCAACACCTTGTTCAATGATGAAATTAGCGAATTGTCGACGAACAGCATGGTCGACTGGCTCTAATTATTGCCAATTATAACCAAATCTTTACGCAAAATTCGCCATGTGGTGGTTGGTGGTCTTGGATAGGTTCAATTGCCGAGAACGCCGTAGAATCAATAAATTTGGATTTTGCTCAACACTTTCACTTTCAGCAGCAATATTGTTAGCAGATCGACCCGGACGAACACCTATTGTTGTTGATATGTCATGTACCGAACCACTTGACCCAAATTTATAATCCATTGAAGCCACGGAAGCCAACATTCGACGCGTAATTGGTCATATATAGGGCCGCAATTATGTGAAAATGCACTAGAAAATTTTGATAAAAGAGTCGACGCCTGTAAGTATGCGTAGTCTTGATGAACATTTGTGCGATATTATTTTTCATCTTAAATGTGTATTTTATTTAAAATTTAAAAACAAAGTCCTTGTTGAAAAACCCTTTAGTAGATTTTATTAGCACTTTTACACCCCAATTCCTCACAATTATTCGTATAAAAGTTCTCGTTCAGAAAACAGCAAAAATGATCCTTTTGCTATTTAAAAAGGCTCCCTGCGCGATTGCTCGGAGCATTAAAATAATAGAAATTGTAGAAATTTGTCAAAAAATTGCCAACATTTCACTTTTGGGCCCGTTGAAGTTTTGTTCTATTTGGATTATTTGGTCAATTAATTTCGAAGTAATCAATGCCGCTCTTTCAGAGCTCGTGTCTGTTGCAAGCGGTTCAATGAAGTTCAATTGAAATCTAATTACAGGCTCATTATTATAATTAAAATAATTTGGTAATTTGTGGGTTAACAGAATTTGGACTATGCGCCATTAAACTAATGCTCGTGTCAGCCCACCATTATTTAGCCATTATTCCTACCTAATATCTAATACATATATTATACAGGATTCCTTCGATTACTAGTAATATTACCATAATAAGTGTGTTCTGTTTTGATGACAATTTTACAAATAAAATGAATTCGAGTTGACTCTACTATTCGTTCGTATCTAGTTGTTAAAATGTTGTAAATTAGTGGAGATTACGATCATTTTATTTTTGGAATACCTACATGGATGAGGTTCTTCGCATTAAAGAGTGCAGTAAAAACGTAAAAATAGAACGAATAAGTAAGTAAAAATGTGTAAAGAATAAAAATAAATAATCATTCGTTCGTAAATATTTAAATTTAAACACCCGAAAACGTGCATTAAATGGAAATAAAATTGTAAACATTAAATTCGAACGAAATGCACACCTAAATTTCCATTCAATTTACTAATTAACAAATTCTAATCGTCTCTATCAAGTTCACTGAACTGATTGTGATAATAAACAGTAGATTAGAGCAAAAGTAACATAGTTGATTAAGCACCAACTTTGAGGATGTGGTAAAGCGAATTGGTTTTCTCTTCATTTTCGTGACAAATTTTCGGTATTGAGATTAAGCAGCTTTTGAATCATTTTGAAGTTATTTTTCTTGGAAATCTGACGTATTTTGGGTTCGCAATACAGATATAATTAGACAACAGTCAGTGTGCTATATAAAATTAGCTTAATTACACATTTTTTAACACGTAGTTCATTTACCTAAACTTTATGACAAAGTCCACAAATTGCTACCACGTAATAATAAGTCTCCAAATAAATAATGGTCTGTCTGAAGTTTGGCAATAATGTAACGGTTCCGAGGGGCCGAGTAAGCCCTTAAAAGTCAATAAATAAAATTTTATTGCATACCTACTAACTTATAAAGAGATTTGGGGTATTTGAGTAATACCGTTCTTATAAAGCACCTTATACCGACCTGTTCGTGATTTACCATCGTAAATAATCAGATTCACATTGCCCAGAAGTTTTTAAATTGGATTTCGTTATGACTATGACAAATGACAAATATTTCGGTTGGAATGAGGGCGAGTTGAGTGCCGGGGAGACCCGAGGCTAAATAAATGAATTTTTTTGTTGAAACTTTGTGATTACAACCCCATCATCAATTGTAATTCGTTTTTAAAGTTCTCGTCCTGCACCCCAATTTTTTCGACGTCGACCATTAAAAACTATAGAGTAGCCCTACCCCGCAGCGACCCATTCGTCAATCGGCAATCGAAAAATAAGAACATGTTTTAGCTACTAAAATCACTCATCGGAGGAAAAAAATTTCTAAAGACAAGCTGGACCGTAATATAAATTGTTTTTACTTGGGTTTTATAATAGTTTAATACGTATTTGTTAAATGATATTACGTTTTTACTACTGTTTAGATATTAAATATTTACTTAATGTGAAATAGATGTAGTTGTGCGCTATTTTAAGTAATATTAATCGGAAACGTGTTCGTGCGTTCATGTATCATGTGTTCTGGAGTCTCGTGGCAACATTTTTATTCGACCAAATACCTTTCTCGTACTGTTTCCAAGTGCAAATTTTCATTCATTTCATTTCACAAAGACTCGTAAATTATGGTGTTCTTTAAAATTCAAAACTGGTAAAATGGACGGTAATGCTGGTATTAATCCTCACAATGAGCCAACCTGGGAAAATTATATTACAATCCGGTACTACTAATTAATAACAACCGTTCGATTTACCTGCGTACAATTCTTATAAATCTTTGCGCCGGTGATAAAAAAGTTTCATTTTCTTTTTATTGCCAAAACAAAGAGAGTCGAGAATGCAGTAGGCAAAATCAAGATCGCGAATTGATAGCTATTTTAAATCCGTGTTCATGTGGAACGTTAACTGTAATGCAACTCCTTCAAACCGAGTTAATTAACTACAATTCGCTCAAGTAGAGTTTTAATTTTTATTAGGCTCGTAATCGCGACGGTTAATTGAATTAGGACAGACTTAAAAGATAAACACACAAAAATTGAATACTTTAGACACGATTTAGTCATCGAAATTGTCAGCGTCGGTGATTGTTGTAAGGAGACCGCTGTTGATCTTTACCGTTGGGGGTCCCTTCTTAAAGTTTTTATGGCGTTGCCGCAATACCTATATTTGTAATTACAGGTAGAATCGAGCCACCCACGCCCTTCTTTTGCTAGGGCTGTACGGCAGCAAGCGGTGACTTGAAAAGCTCGCATATTTCTGAGCTTTCTCACTCACACTCGAGCTTTTTCTGTCTGGTGCATGCATGTTAAATGGTAATATCGTCTCCGTTCAACTGCATAATCCTCATCCGCGCCTCTTCGTTGTACCTGGACGTCCTTGTCTGGTGGTCTCTGTCGCAGCAGAAGTGCATGACCGCTCATCGTGGGAGAGAATGTGGCCCCAAATATTTAAAGAATGCGAAATGTTTTAACGCTACCTAATTAGTTATCAGTTCGAGTATTTCTTCTTATATGATCATCGGAATAAGTTTCGGTAGGAAAGAGTGGATACGGAATGTAACGTTAAATAAAATTTACTCGAAAATTAAATGATTCCCCACGAGCCGACGACATCGGCCGTAATTAAATTTTAATCTAAAACAACGTTTACACTCCACAAATTTGACGGTTAGTAGGTATTACCGTCAGAAGTTAGTTACGTCTTAATTAAACATTAGTAAGGCCGTGATAAACATTTAAAAGTTTAAACATAAGATGAGCACACAAATAAATTAAGATCACGATATAGGTGGGTACGCAATTTGGGAATGTAATTGTTTAGTTAAGACATTTTAGGTTTTTACCAGGTTATCATCCTTTAGTTTGGAAGGTGCGATAAGCGCGCGGTTCCTTTGAATTATACACAAAACGGCCACAAAAAACAACTTAACTAATTGCTTTATTACATCTATTAAATAAATAAGATAATGAGCTACAGTAACTTGTAAAATACAACCGCAGGTGCATAACTTAAGAAAGGCAATTCAATAACATATGTAATTTAGTAAAACATCATAGAAACGCTATTAGCGGAATATTTATTTAAAACAAAATTTTAATGGATTTTATAATAAAGTGGTTACGCTAAAATTGACAAAGCCAGCGTTGGTTGTTTAAAGTTACACATAAATCATACTTTCTAGATATAATACTTAAATTGGTATACTCTTGCGAGTACTTAGGAAGACCCATAACTAGATGTAATGATCGGGTAGGTGTATCCTAATACAATGCCAACAATTTATAACTAACACATCTCGAGAGTGTGTGAATTTAATGACAAATCGGCGAATGTTCCTTTTAAAGAACTCCAAATTAATTTAAATTACATTTAATTGTTGTAAAATCCTAATGGGATTTTTATTACCATTAGATGGCGATAAGATAATTTTTAGTGTTTGTTGTAGGTATTAGTGCTAGTGCATGGTTAATTACGAACTAACTTCACCATTCTTTGTAGTTATTACTAGAGGGACATATTTATTAGTTGGCTAAGTGGGTTGAACTCGAGTGGGGCCATTTTAACACTCCTGTGTTATAAAAAAGTGCATAACCGACCTCTTCAAAGTGCTTTCATAATTTATTTTAGATCGAGATATCTCTTCTGAAAACGGAGAGTACTACAGGCCTTATTAAATGCACGAAACGATACAAGAAAGATCGTTTTAATTTAATAGAGACAGAATTCTTAAAGAGGGTGTCTTTTGGAACCCATCTTTTACTATATTTTTAATAGCTGGACTTCCAAAGAACATTCAGACAACTCTCTTCTTTTCTACATATAATTCTCTAGATAAAGTTTTGGGGAAATGTATAAGGTGGTTTTTAAGTTTAATTGAACCCTTTTCAAAGCGGCTTACCGTAGGTAAAGTCAAGAAGTTGTTTCGGAGTATAGTGAGCCCCACTATACCTACATGCAGTTTTTAGCCCCAAACTGCGCACTTACACTATCTCTTTAGATTAGACCATCAGGCAGACGAAAGTAACTATAATAGTGTAACCTTATAGGGTTCGGAATTGTATTCGATATATTATTATGTATACTATAAATAAAATAATATTTTTTTTTATATCGCTCAGCTGTAATACCCATATTTTTTAAGCAGATTTTCAAAATGAACACTTTGAAGCTGTAAAGTGCAATCGGTGCAATGCTGTTAACACTGTTGCAAAATGCGATAACTTATTTGCGACCTAAAAATAATAATGTTGTTAACGTAAAAGGTTAAAGTTCGTTGTTTATGTTTTAATAAGTCATAATTAAGTTAATTTATAAGCGATAATTAAAAATTTTGAGCTACAAGCCTTCTGACGACTCGGGTACTAATTAGATTTAATAAACAATAAAACGTGCCAAAATTCTGCACTAAAACATCCAAATAACCTATTAAAGTTTTTAATTCAACATTAATTATCCTATTAAAAACACAATCTAATTTTCTCCTACTACTACCCTTAAAAATCGCGTTTTCAAAAATTTTTGAAAGAAATTTTCAAACAAAAAAAAAACGTTTGGGTGTGTGGTTTTGGTTTATAATAGGAAAAGTAAAATAATACCTATTATATATCTTAAGTATTAATTTAATATTTTATTTAGGTCAAATAGATCACTTGGTTCAGGTACAAACCACAAATTAGTCTTAATATTTCTTATCCTATCATCTTATATACGTATTGAATGGAAACTTTAATTTTGGTATTTTTTAAACATTACAATTAATTTTAATTTCTTTGTGCGAATGCCGCCCGAAACAAAGTTACGAGAAGATTAAAAAATATTAATAAAAAATATACATTAAATTAATTTTTTAACATTGCAATTTGGCAAGACTCATTTAATATATTTTTCATCGCTCGTCTCACAGATGAGCACTCATATAAGCGTATACGTTACATACAGTATATTATTACATTAATATAGTGCTGACTCGAATAAGCGAATGTGTGCAACTGCAAATCATTTTACGATACTTTTTTTACTTTAATTATTCATTATTGATATCGGTGTTTGCCACTAACTGATGGAACGGTGTACCTATTGTTTTCTATTTATAAATCAATAAATATGTAAATATTTTAACAATACTAACCCATTAAGGTTATTTGATTATTGATTCTAATAGGTTATAGCATTTGTTCGACGATAAGAATACAAAAATTGAATATAATAATATCAATAAGTACATTAGAATTTAGAATGTGAATATTATATACAGAAATAATGGCACAGTAAACTTAGGCCCTTAGTAAATAGACATTAGACACGTTATAGGCTATAGATAGCCCACGATGTTGATGATGAATAGTAAATAAGTGGCGCTTTAAACGTTTAAATGAGTCGATTAGTGCCCTAACTAACGATTCTTCGTTAATAATTTCAGATAAGCACAAGATTTTACGTGAGGGGCTTTAAGAGCCCTTCAAAACTTTTTTTTTACACCGGGAGTGTAAATGGAGGAACGCTTTCATAACTTCGTAATTTATGAGCTTAGGGAGACATACTTTTTTATCGGTATTCGGTATTACTATATTCGAAATATAAATTTCAAATTTTTGTACTTAATAGCCATTTGTTCGAATTATTTATACCTATTTCAATATAAACTAATTAGCGCAGAAAATGTTTGAACAAAAAAGTTGCAAATAGTGCTAACATCACTTTTTTGCCCTAAAAGCATTTGCACTTTTAGATGCCTCATTCGTCTCATCAGTGATGGTTTAGTTTAAGTGGGTCTAAAATTAGCTTTTTAATAAATATTTTCTTGCCCCTAATCGTATAGTTCTGTATATTTAGGCATTCATTCGTAAAACGGCTTCCCCAACAAGCTCCTTGGAGAAAATAAAAAATTGGAAATTCTCCAACTCGCATTGTCTTAAAACCGTTTAGCTACTTAGAACACCCCCGATAGACAATACGATCAAAAACGGCGATTTTTCTACGTGATGATGGTTTCAGTTTTGTTATTCTTTGGAATTTGCAGTACCACTGGGGGAGGCGAAATTCTATCGGATGTAATAAAAATGAAATACATACCTTCAATTAACTGACGGAAGAACGATTTTCATAAGTCACGACTGCAAGTTTAAATTGCGACTCGCGTAGCGAGGAGCGTTTTAATGGAGGAGTGCTAAAATGACTTATGAAAAGAGTTCTTTATACAATTGTTTCTATTTTGCGCCTTTTAAAGTACATTTTCAAAAAAAAATCAAAATATAAAAATTTAGGGATTTTTGTGATGGTTGGCTGGTTGGCAGTACTGAATGTAACGTCCCATTTCAAAATTAAAAATCCAAATAAACTGTTTTGTAGTTTGAATTGTTCGTTAATTAATTAATTTTAATTATTATGCTAAAAAATAGAACCTCTGTTAATTACAAAAATAGTCGTTTTATCTTTCCTCAATTTGACAAAATATGTCAAATTAAATATTACTACCAACTTCGAAACAGAAAATGTTACCAAAGTTATTATAGTACCCATATGCATAATATAAAGATGGCCCATATGGGTGCTGTATACCAGCTTTCTTACAGGCGCAAAATATTATAAAAAGAATGTTACGGATTACGAACTGGTAGTGGAAAGAGAAAACTGATTTGTTAATGACAGTACGGCCAGCTACGATGAAACTCATCTCGCGAATATTGTAGAAAACACCCTGTATTTCATTAAAATTTCCATTCGATTATGTTTGGAGGCACACAAAAGATCAATTATGCGCAAAAAAAAAGAAATTGCATTAGTAAGGAGTAGGTGTACTATTTTCATTTAATTAATTTTATTCTTCATTGTTCTCATGAAAGAAAAGGCGCCAGGCAAGTTCCTGCATTAGAAAAATAAACGTTGGTGCCTTATTGACTTTTTTCAATTAAACGATGCAATTTACAACATTTTTTTAAACTTTTAAGCCCACGCTATTACAAGTCAAGTGTCACCGCAATCGACACAAGCACACACGGATGCAAATGGAGCTAGGAAAAGGCGACAAGAAAAGAGATCGGTGTCAAGAGTCTTCACAAGTTGAACTCTCGAGATACTTCGCATAAGGCATTGTTTTTAATATTGCACCGACTTAAATTTTCCTTTAAGTGTTAAACCAAATGTTGGAATGTTGTTAATTTAGTTTTAAAAAACAAGTTTTGCGCACTTTTTTTTTCATTAAATAAGTGCAAGTATGAAAAAAGATGACCTTATTCGCCCTTTTGTGAATAAGATGGAGGTACAACATAAGAAATTGCTCGCATACAACTCACGCTTCTCACTGAACTGGTTGGTGGTTGCTTTACACAAATATTTCACATTATAAACGAACGCTTGCCGAGTTTAGTATTTCGAAGCACATAATATATTTTCAATTCGGGAATATTAAAATAAAAGAAGTAAATGCATTTTTAATGTAATTCGTTTATATCGTGTGTAGAAACTTGTGTAATTCATCATTGTACAACACGCCATTGTAAGCTTTCATATCGATTATACAGAAGACAAAAAGAAACGTTTTCCTGAAAGAAGTGTGGTTGGTAACCAGCAACAAATTGTAAGGATTTAAACATCACAGAAATTTTCCCATTGTGAGTCCGTTTTTCCAGAAAATGCATTTAAACACACTTTGACTAACGCTAACGGGCATACAATAATGGAGACAGATTGAAACTGAAGCTCAAGTTGTAAAAGTACGTGATTAAATTTTGCTTTCAAAAGATATGGGGGAACAAAACGAGATGTGTTGGATCGATATGGTTAATATTACAAAGTGTGAAAGAAATTATAGGTAGGAAGAAAAAGGAGGGCATAAAATTATGCAAAAGTAACTTGAGAACATAATGAAATGCGGTATATAAAGCTCCATTCGATATATACGAGGGTGCATAACATTAAAAACGTACATCCGAATAGTTCTGGACATTTTTTTACAATAACCCCCCAAAACTCGACATTTTTAACCAATGACTATTATTAATATCCAAAAAAGGAAGAAATAAACAACAGTCTTTTTGAATTATTCAAATTTATTCCCAACATTTTTTTCCTGTAGATTTCTATCTCGAGTTATAATAAAAATGACCAAGTTTTATTTGCTTAAAATTAGTTTTTTAGTGTTTTAATTTTAGACCTCAAATTTGGGGTATCAAATCCATCAGATTAGTATCTTTTATTTTATAGCTTCCATTTAGGTTTGTTTAATTTCGAATTTACGCATATCAACAACATGTTAATTTTTGTTGATGTATGTAAATTATGTTGTGATTTATGTTTTTAATGAAGTCACTTCGGTAAAGGATTATAGGTGTATCAGTTTTACGAAGTGAATAGTATGGACTAATGAGAAATGGGATTATTTTTGAATTATTTTCCTTCTGGAAAGCCTTGAGATATCAAAGGAGCTTCACTGAAAATGCAAGAAGCTTCCACATCTTGCTCCTCTCATTAAAATTCAACTGGCGCTATCGTATATTATGTATTATCTAGTTTAAGAGGTTTTGGAGTAGGTATATCGCACATGAAGTCATAGTAATATTCAGATAATATCTAAGTGGCTCTCTACTCCACGAGCTCTCCAAATTCCTTCAACTCGGGAAAGTAATAAAGAAAACTTAGCCTGGAGCATCGTTGAGAATTTTTAAACTATATTGACGCGATATCAAGAGCCACAGTTGAAAATATTAGTGGTTCAAACCCCATGGGCATGTTAATTTTGGACTAGCCGTGCTCAGAGAGTTAGATCGCCAAAATTAGACCACAAAAAAACAAGATACTTGTAGAGGGTGTTTGAGAACTGCACTTTAGAAATTCACCAGAAGGATTACTGTAAAACCACAGAATAACGTAGTGATGTATCTTTAACCTTACCTTACCTCTTCTGTGGTAAAACTAAAAAAGAGAGCTTTTAGGGGCGTACGTTTGCAAATGCTTTGAATGGAAACTCTCCAAACCCTAAATTTGGGAACCGAGAACTAAGATTCTCCAATAACGTTTTTGAGCAAAACGTTGTTAATTCTGAAGTTGAAGGAATCCGTAGCTATTTATCTATCTTTTAGATGGGCGTATAGCTCCCCTGGAAAGAATATAGGGAAATACGGCCATTATAAGATTTTGTTTTTGAATCCTCCAAAACCATGTAAAACTAACAAAAGTGTGGTTTTTAACCTTTGGAGCCAATTTATGAAAAATGTGGAAGCCGTCGGATAACGACTTATAATAAATGTACCTAACCTTTTTCGCAGCAGGTACTTGAAAAAATTTTGGGTCACAACTATGCACCGGAAGTACCACAGCTTCTTCCTAATGAAGACGACTCGTGTATTTTTTACAGTTTCAAAAGAAGCTTCGGTTTCAATTTCATTCAGACGGCGTTACTCTAAATAATATTGGTTTTCAGCGTTTTTAGAATAGGAAATGAAGGCGGACTCGTCATTTGAGGACAATGTTAAAAAGTATTTTTGAGATCTAAAGCAATATATTCGAAAACTTCCCCAAAAAGGATAACATGGACGTCGTCGTTATCTCGTCTTCCGTTAGGAAAAAAAGTGAAAAAATAGATGGTCGATTATCTGTTTTACAACAAACGAAATACCTTTATCTGTGTGTTTAGTATAACAAGACAAGAATTGCTAAACATGTATAAACATCTCCAGACAAGCACGAGACAAGGCAGGCAGATGTATCTTTATATTTAGAAACGGAAATGCACGCTGGTACAGCCGACATATTTCTCATTGTTACCTTTTCGCAGGTAGTGCTCGACGGTACTCAAAAATTCAAATGGTCGAACGCTAAATTACACACGACACAATTTGGCAGATGGAATATAAATACTCCACGCCGAATATAACAATAGCAATTCTTTTGTCGTATTGAGGCGTCATATTTAGCGCCTTTTTAGATACATTCAACGACGGCCCCCCACAATTTACCGAATTCCATCGTCGATTCCATTTCAATAAAATATACCCACTGCGAGCCACTCATCAGTCTCCCTCCGACACATCGAATTTTTCGATCGAGCGCCTTTCTCGACACGTGAACTATTCCACTATTCATTTTCGTCGTACCAGGCCATAATCGATGGGATGTTTGCGTTTTAAGAGGAGGTTCGGCGCCCTAATTAAAATTATTCGAAAGGGCGTCGAGAGGAAAGCTCTCGTCGACTTATTCATCGCGGAAATTATAAAATCGAATATTGCGTAAACAAATATTTCGTCGAGCGGTTTGGAGAGAATTTTACTTTAAAGTTTTCACACATCGAAATTTAAAATCGGCACATACACACAAATAAAACCAAAATAAACTCACCAAACCGTATACATTAAAGATAATTAAAGGTGTAAATTAAATTATTAGCGAGCTTTTCACACACGATCGAGCACCATCTTCAATCTTAATTTGCGTTTATTAAAATGAGACGCGAAAATTATAATTATTAATACTTAAGCTTCGCGTCCTTGAACTGAAGCAATTATATTTATAAATGAACAATGAATAAACAACAAAGAAAATCGTGATTATTAATTCAGACACTCTTCTCAACTCGAGTATCGCCCAAAAGATCAAGAACCTATCTAATATCGTGGATGTTGTTCAACAAGTTCATTTGTAATCAAATGCATCGAATTAGTATCATAATTAAGCAACGTGGAAAATAAATACGCGTCATCGTAATATTGCACTTTATAAAACACGCTGCAGTTTAATAAAATAGTGGAATAATTAGGTGAGAGGCCAGTCACGATTATTGGACAACATTGTTTAAGTTCAGGATGAGAATGGGTAAGGTATCTATTAAGTAAACAACAACGTGTTTTTATGTTTTTAACATAAAGGTAGGTAATAAGAAAAGAATGTAAAAGCCCCGTATAAAACAAATTTACGCTTTTATAATTAGCCAACTATTTCCAACTTTGCTCTCTTTCGAAAACGTGGCTAATTATTTCGTTTTGCCTTTACTGTTACCCTGTCATCTTTAATCTCCTTTTGACGTTGAGGATTTAGACTAATCTTTCTAAACATCATTATCTCGGATACTCGGATTCCTTACAACCTCGCAAGTATATTTCGTGTTCGTCGAGATTGGACCACCTTCGCTGTTGTTCATTAGTATTAGTTATTTCACGGTAAAAAGACTCAATTACTCGTGTTTATAGTTTCTTCATTATAACTCGTTTAGTTCCAGTCGCCTCCATTTAGTTTGGAATGCTTCGGGCCGCGCTTCTTGGAGGCGGTAGGGTCGGATTTGGACATTCTTCGTAGGGAGAACGACCCAAGAGCAACATTTAATGGCAGTGAGCAATGGAGAGAGCTTGATGAAGATGAGTATAGTTAGGCCATTTTGTAAAGTTCTTTTTAACTTTTTTATTATTTCCCCTGAGGCTGGCCCCTTTTGCGGTTCCTTGCACTGCGACCTCTTGGGTCTATTGTGCGCCTCGGATGTACTCTCCCTTTATGTGAGCCCTGTACTTTTAATGAAGTCCAGAATTTCCTCTATTGGTAGTTTGGACAAATCTCCTTGGAGCATCTTCTCCTTCCCGAGAATGCTGTGACGACTTCTTGTGAAAGCCTCACAGTGTAGCAGAAGATGA